>MCJB01036174.1:12295-77932 GCA_002018475.1 Nicotiana obtusifolia
ATGACTGTCATGTCTTCATGGAGACCTTACTGCCTATTGCACTTAGTGGTTTGCCTGAAAGAATCTGGAAACCCATCATAGAGATCAGTTTGTTCTTCAAAGAATTGTGTTCTTCCACGTTAAGGGAAGAAAACCTACTGCAGATGGACCAGAACATTCGTGTCACCTCTTCTAAGCTGGAAAGGATATTTCCATGTGGGTTTTTTGATGTGATGGAACATCTTCCAATCCACCTTGTACATGAGGCACGACTTGGAGGGCCCGTTCAATGCAGATGGATGTATCCATTTGAGAGGTAATATTATATTTTTTACTCCTAATTTTCTATTTTATTTTAATGTTCTTGGCTAACCTGAAATTATGATAGGACAATCGGCAAATGCAAACAATTCGTTAGGCAGAGGAACAGGGTTGAAGGATCTATATGCGAAGCATATCTTGCAAAGGAGACTGCCCATTTTTGCTCTTACTATTTTGAGAGTAATGTGGCATGTGCTAGGAATAGGTCCAACAGGCACACAGTCAACCTTATGAATGATCCGTCATACCAGCCTATGTCCATATTCAATCAACCAGGCTGATGTTCTAAAGATGTTAGAAAGAGGAGTTTAAGCGATGTGGAGTTCAAGTCAGCTACACTTCACTGTTGCTAAATTGTCCAGAAGTCGTACCATTTCTCAAGTAAGTATTGATTTAGTAGTTATCAAAAAGATAACAATTACTGTGAATGCAGCTCAATGCAACTACTAAAAATGTTTGATGTGTCACAGTCACTTCGTCAGTCAATTTGGCCATGATGCTGTATATACGACATTTGCTTCTTGGTTCAAACAATTTGTAATTTTCTCCTTAAAATATTCTAACACTACGCAAGGAAACAATGTTTGAAAGTTATGCTGACATATGAATTTTGTTTAACAATATGTAGGTAAATGATCCAAATAATGGTGTAAACCAATTTTTGAAAGATATATCTTGGGGACCTGGGGTTATGGTCAGAACAATGTCTAAGTACGTTGTGAATGGCTATAAGTTCCATACCGAGGATTGTTCAAAAAATAAAAATAGCAACAACAGTGGGGTGTGGGTTCAAGGTGCTGATGGCAACCAAGATGGAGGTATTGATTACTATGGTGTGATCAAAGAAATAATTGAACTAGAATATACAGGCTGGCCACGCAAGAAATTGATACTCTTTAGATGTAAGTGGTTTGACCCACACCCAACAGAAGGTACTAGAGTCCACAATTAGTACAACCTAATTGAGGTTAATCATAAGAGGGAGTATGATCGCTATGATCCTTTCATAATTGCACATAATGTTAGGCAAGTGTATTATGCTCCTTATCCGTTGCGGTAGAATAAGTCTGATTGGTGGGTTGTTATCAAAACCAAGCCTGTGGGTAGGGTGGAAGTTGAAAATGTGTTAGATGTTGCATATCAAAACGATATCTCCATTGTTGACCAAATAGTGGACGAAGTTTTAGAAGATGATTTGGAACATCGTGAACATATACTGGAAGAAGTTGATATTTCCAAAGTAAGAATTACAGAA
Source organism: Nicotiana obtusifolia (assembly GCA_002018475.1). Classification (NCBI taxonomy): domain Eukaryota; kingdom Viridiplantae; phylum Streptophyta; class Magnoliopsida; order Solanales; family Solanaceae; genus Nicotiana; species Nicotiana obtusifolia. The sequence goes on from MCJB01036174.1 coordinate 13,851, forward strand.
TACGAGGAAGAAGTATCAACTGATGAATCTCAAACTACCGAGGAAGAAGAATTCTTGGACGAGGAACTATACGACGATGAGCTTTAAACAGTTGGTTTCTTTAACAACTCTCGTTTATAGCTATATATTTTCTTTAAATATTTCAATCTAAATATGTATTATATTATGCAGATGACAGGCAAAGGTCGAGGTAACGCTGATTCTAGTACTTCTCGGGGTCGAGAAAAGGGTAAGAAACAAAGGAGGAGGGTAGAAGATTACACTCCAATTAGTCCTGCTGTTCCAGAGTTGCAGATGCCTACGTATCTTCCTCCACCCCGGGGCTATTCTGAGCTGCCCTAGCATCACCAGCCCTACACATTCGTGCAAACACCGGGTCTTCCATCACAGGGCCCTTGGATTGTACGTCCGACGTACAGTCCATCTACCGCACATCCACGTGGATCTTAGCCATCTTCATCGCATGGACCGCATCGGTCCATGTCACATCCACATGGAGCACATTCATCATCGCCGCAGCCACTAGGGTCACAGCCACTGGGGTTGCTGCCACTCGGGTCGCAGCCACTCGGGTCACAGCAATCAGTGACATGTCCCATTGCGGCACATACAGCTGCGTCGCAGGGCTCGCAGCCATCTTTGTCGGGGACTCCATCTATTACAAGCGTTCGCCTGCGGGATCCTAGCTCTAACCCCGCCACACCTTCCACACATGCCCCTGTTGATGATGACGAGGAGGTGCATCGGGATGAGTATGGCAGGATCATTATCGTCCTTGAGGGTGACGGGTAAGAGTTATTTGTTATTTTTAACGTTTATTGTTTTCTACAGTTTTACTAAGATATTAATGTGATTTTTTTTTTAATTATATTAAAGGTTTATCCCTAGTAATGTTACTACGAGGATAATCACCCAGGCAACTCGAAAGCTATATGATGGCCCTTATGCGACTTGGAGTGAATTTCCATTCTCGCTTAAGGAGGCAATTTTCAATGAATTTAAGGTATAAATGTTCTTTCAAGCAGTACAATTATTTATATTTATGATATTTCCATCTAAATACTATGATATTTCCATCTAAATACTTAACTTCTCAAATACAGAGCAAGTGTGTGTGGGAACACCGCTAATAGTGCGAAGGTAGCTGCTAACTTCCATCTCAAGGCACGCAAGCGGTTGTCCCATTGCGGCACATACAGCTAGAAGGACGAATAAGAAGCCCAACTGGTTGCAAGATGGTACTGATCTGCAAAGGCGATGGGCATCCACAGATTTCATAAATAAGTGCGAGCAAGGAAAGAAAGCTCGTGCTTCGGAGACGGGAGGCTCTCTGCACACTGGAGGTGCGGTCAGCCTCGGTTCAATAAAGAGGAAAATGGTACGTAATTGCTTAACTTAATTTTAATTTTCAACGTCTAATCTGTTTATTAACTAAAATTTATGACTTTTCAGGAGAAGAAGTTAGGCCGTCCGGTCAGGCAAGATGAGTTATTCAAGCAAACTCATACTGTCAAGAAGAAGAAAGATTCGGACGAAGAAAGGTGGGTCGAGGACCGAGCCTCGGCTGTACATGTAAGTTTTCAATTTTTATTAAGTACTTTGATTTAGTTTTATATAACTTTTGAATACTAATTTAATTTTTCTTATAGAGTCACTTCACAGCTGAGTTGGAAGAGTTTGCACGCAGCCAGCCACCATCTTCATCGGGCGAAACAATCCAACCGTCGGACGAGGATGCTGAGAGACTATGGACGCAGGTGGCTGGCGGTGCAAAAGGGGGGAGGGTATACGGGCTTCCCGCTAAGCAATTCCACCGCTATAGGTGTGGAATGCAAGGAATAGGCACTTCATCCGGAGGGGAGTCGCTTGATGGGGATACCCTCGCCTCTATGCGGGCCCATGTAGAAAAGCTCACATCCGAGCTAGAAGCTGCCAAGCAAAGAGAGAAGGAGAGAGAAGAAAGAGAGAAGGAGAGAGAAGAAAGAGAGAAGAAGAAAGATAAACGTAGAGATGCTCAGTATGCTGCTCTACGAAACCAGATCAAATCTCTCTTGGCTTCTGGCTCTTTTCCAATTCCCCGGTCACGTGAATCATCGTCGGGTGGTCAGCTTGATGATGACACTTCATCCGGCGATGACNCACACATGCCCCTGCTGATGATGACGAGGAGGTGCATCGGGATGAGTATGACAGGATCATTATCGTCCCTGAGGGTGACGGGTAAGAGTTATTAGTTATTTTTAACGTTTATTGTTTTCTACAGTTTTACTAAGATATTAATGTGTCTTTTTTTTTAAAGGGTTATCCCTAGTAATGTTACTACGAGGATAATCACCCTAGCAACTCGAAAGCTGTATGATGGCCCTTATGCGACTTGGAGTGAATTTCCATTCTCGCTTAAGGAGGCAATTTTCAATGAATTTAAGGTATAAATGTTCTTTCAAGAAGTACAATTATTTATATTTATGATATTTCCATCTAAATACTATGATATTTCCATCTAAATACTTAACTTCTCAAATACAGAGCAAGTGTGTGTGGGAACACCGCTATAGTGCGGAGGTGGCTGCTAACTTCCATCTCAAGGCACGCAAGCGGTTGTCCCATTGCTTTTCCAATGCTAGAAGGACGAACACAAAGCCCTCCTGGTTGCAAGATGGTCTATGGACTGATCTGCAAAGGCAATGGCTAACCGCTGATTTCCTAAAGAAGAGCGAGCAAGGAAAGAAAGCTCGTGCTTCGGAGACGGGAGGCTCTCTGCACACTGAAGGTGCGATCAGCCTCGATTCAATAAAGAGGAAAATGGTACGTAATTGCTTAATTTAATTTTAATTTTCAACGTCTAATCTGTTTATTAACTAAAATTTATGACTTTTCAGGAGAAGAAGTTAGGCCGTCCGATGAGGCAAGATGAGTTATTCAAGCAAACTCATACTGTCAAGAAGAAGAAAGATTAGGACGAAGAAAGGTGGGTCGAGGACCGAGCCTCGGCTGTACATGTAAGTTTTCAATTTTTATTAAGTACTTTGATTTAGTTTTATATAACTTTTGAATACTAATTTAATTTTTCTTATAGAGTCACTTCACAGCTGAGTTGGAAGATTTTGTACGCAGCCAGCCACCATCTTCATCGGGCGAACCAATCCAACCATCGGACGAGGAAGCTGAGAGACTATGGACGCAGGCTGCTGGCGGTCCAAAAGGGGGGAAGGTATACGGGCTTCCCGCTAAGCAATTCCACCGCTATAGGTGTGGAATGCAAGGAATAGGCACTTCCGCGCAAGCGGAGTCGCTTGATGGGGAGAGCCTCTCCTCTGTGCGGGAGCATGTAGCAAAGCTCACAGTCGAGCTAGAAGCTGCCAAGGAAAGAGAGAAGGTTAGAGATGCTCAGTATGCTGCCATACAAGAGCAGCTCAAATCTCTCTTGGCTTCTGGCGCTAATTTTCCGATTCTCCGATCACGTGAATCATCGCCGCTGTTTAATGATGTTTATTGTTGTTATTCTCGTTGTTGTTTATTGTTGTTGTTGTTTTGTTGTTTGTTGTTGATGTTCTTGTTTTCATGGCATAAAATGCCTATATTAGGAATTTGGTAAGCTGGCAGGTGGTGTAGCTGCCAAAACAGGCAATTTCTGGAAAAATATAACCAAAAAAAGCAACCAACTTTGGTCTCAAGTTGGTCGCTATTTTGCTGGAAAAAATATGAATCTGCATATTAGCGACCAACTTTGGTCGCCAGTTGGTCGCTAATTTACAAAAAAAATAATTAAAATTTTACATTAGCGACCAACATTGGTCGCTATATTACCCAGTTTTTTAAAATCTGGGACAATAGCGACCAAGGTTGGTCGCTAATGTCCCAGATTTTAAAAAAAAATTAATTAATTAAGCGACCAATATTGGTCGCTAATTCCCAGAATATATTAATTATAAAAAAAAAATAGCGACCAAAGTCGGTCTCTATATGTTTTTCGGATTGTTTGGTCCTTTTGTGGTCCTTTTGTTGTAGAGACCAAAGTTGGTCGCAAATTAGCGACCAACTTTGGTCGCTATTTTTTTGTGACCACCTAAATACTGACCAGGCCATTTTGGTCGTTTTTTGGTCGCGTTTTTGCAATTTGTGACCAACTTTGGTCGCTTTTTTTGGTCGCTTTTTGCCTGTTTTCTAGTAGTGAGTATGAACAACGGAGGTTGGAAAGTTGCTTAAAGGAGATGGCTTGGCAGAAGTGGGAGTAGCAGAGTAACATATAGATTATGTGATAGGATAGCCACGTGCTTTGAGAGAGTTTAGAGCGATTTTGGGAATCGTGATGGAAAGTAATTTCATCTATGTATTTTATTTAGGGTGGTGGTTGTTGTACTGAGGAAGATCGAATACGGCAGAAAGGAGTTTGCTTGAAATGAGGAGGGGTGTGAAGATTTGATTATCGTTTCAGATGCAATATGACTTGAGTTAGGAAAGTATTGTTAAGCTCTCGGTTGATGTCAATAGGGAAGAAGCGGGCTTATACAGCTGGTGGGCGAGCATGAGCTTAGGAGAATTTATTGATTACGAGGTAGTTGTATCCAGTGCAGCGTCGTTGGAAAATATCAGTAAGAAATTTCACAGGTGGGTTATCTCTTGTGAGCAGTTAACGGTTGCGTGATGCTGATGAAGCTTCTGCGAAGAATACTACTGCTACCCGGTAAGAGGTCGAGTGTGTGACTGTGACTGGTGATTCAGAATATTCATGAAAAGTTTAGCAAAAGAATTCGATAATTTTGGCGGGTTAATGGTGCGGGATCATGGTACATTAGGAGAAGGGATCGTTGTGGGCTCTATATTATGTGATGGTAGCTTAAAGCTAAGTGGGGGAGCCCTACCATCTACCATTGGATCACGTGATTGTCCGCTTGTACAGCTTCTGGTTATCGGTGCATTGGTAGATTATTTGTAACTAAGAAAAGGAAATACCAAAGGTAATTCGAGCAAAGAAATTGATAAATGTGTGCTATATTCCGCCCTATCGATTCATGTGCAGGTTTTGGGAAGACTCAGGGTGTATGCTTTGAGGATGTGTTGTACAAGCAAAATAATTCAGCCGGTTGCTTCTTTGAGAGAGTGTTCATGTTCTCACAGAGCGTTGAAGTTGGTTAGATTCGGGATCAGGTCAGAGTGGGTGACTCTCAACAACGGTCCCAATGGGTTCAAGAATTAAGATGCAGTGCCTAAGGATTTCGGGTCCGTTGTGTGGTTAAGGATCGAGTTTTTGCAGTGGGTTACAAATGGGACTTGGAATCTTCTATGTCATCATCGGGTGTGCGGTGCAGAATTGGAGTAAAGGAAGAGATAGTTTCAAATTCGCGAAAGGTATTGTAAAATGAGTGTATCAATTGGAGATGCTATTGTGCGCTTGAAAAAGGTATGAGATGATTCATGGGTATTGAGACGTTGTAGTCTCGTTACTCGGGTCACTCGGTATGAGTGCTATTATTATTATTATTATTTCTAAGTCATGTCAAGAGTAAATTGAAAGAAGTTAGGTCGGTTAGTAATGATTGAATCGGCATGATTGTGGCAATAATCAGCCCCTTCGGTGTGTGAAGTCATACATGTGGTTTGTAGTTGTACGTACGGGATTGACATCCACTATAACTTGATTGATTTGAGAAGTATTGGATTCAAATGGTCTTGTTGTGTAAATAAATTTCGGAAGAGTCTCGGCGGTAGATCACGACTTGAGGTTAGTATTTTCTGCGATTTGGGAATTCAGTTGTGTATTGCATTGATCTTCAGAAATGAGTTAAGTGAAAGGCGTCTAGCCAATGAAGTGGTTATTTTACTAGTAGCTCAAGGGTTATGGTGAATGCGTATATTATCGCGTAGCGGCATGGAATTTGAAACTGGAAGATCAAGCTTGTAATTCGGTGTTGATAAGAATGTCACGAGCTCGGATGAGCAGGAAAGAATTCACATGTTTAGAGTACGCTGGCGTTAACTTAGTGTCGCCTGAGAATGATGTTCTGTGGAATAGGCATTGTGTATTAATTTGCGGGTTGTGATTTGCCTTACAGAATTAGTATGGTTGGTGGTATGGATGTGCGAACTTTGCTACCTGAGCGGTAAGTCGTGAGAGCGTAACCCATGAGGAGGTTTGTATTTGTGACATATTAGTCAATAAATTGTTAAAGATTGAAACCAAGTACGGGGAGTTTTGGTAATATCGTTTATGTGAGAGTTTATGCCTGGAAGGCGCTCTACTCCTTTGGTTATGAACTGTGGGAGTTGTTCCAGATTGGGACGGCTTGAATATGCGCACATGTGTTGACATCCAGTGTAGCTTGTGGTGTTATATGAGTAGGATGGCTCTCGAGATGCAGGTCATTTATCGTACCCTAATTGTGCTTGGGTCTCGTGGCGTATTCCGCTACCCGTCTCCCCAAAGATTGTATTTTTGCACTTAGCGTGCTTATGGCCGATATTCGGTATTCCGTAGGTAGAAGCATTATGGTTTGATGAGTATGTCCTTATTTATTGTTATGAGTGGATCGGATGGCATGCCGTCACGAGTATGTTATCCTGTTCGGATTGCACGCCGTAACAGTATCATGTATGTGTTATTGAAATACTAACACGTATATGATTGTGGTCTAACTCAGTTAGATTATTTCCGGACATAAAGATGACATAACTTTCACTTTTTCCCTTAGGAGCTTGGCCACAAGAGAGTAAAGCTTCAACTATATCCTATTGAGCACATCCTGCAATGCAAAAGCATATAATTATATCTAACGTGCCTACATATATGCATATATAGTTAGACTGAGACTCGACGTTAACCTCCCACTATCAAAATGCAGCGAAAGACATAATAAAGCAAAAAACAAATTAATTACCGGGAGTCTACGGAGCATAGGCCCACCAGAAAAGAAAATTTGATTTAATCTTGAAAAGAATTGCCTGAAAAACGTTTAGCCCAAAGGAAGAAATACAAGAAAATCCAAAAAAGTTGCTACTATAAAAGTCTTAACAGAATGAGAAGAATAATACCCAAATTGGATAAATAAAGGGGGGAAAGGCAAAACAGAACTTACTTTATTACTAAATATATACTCCCTTCGTCGATCACATTAGAAGAATTGCACAGATCCTCCTTGTGAAAAATACTGCAAAAATACAAAACAAACAAAATATACTTGGAAGTAAATTAAAGAACCTGCACTTTTTCAAATTAGAAAAAGCACCTTTTCTGGATGAAATTGTGAACCGATGTTTTCGAATCCATAACCATTGTTTAACAATTTTGTTGCCGATGAACTTTTAGCAATTCAAAATTTTATTTCAAAATTGAACTCCAGAGTACACGAATGTAGAATCATTATGGATACCTTGAGCGGGAGATGTGAAATGGCAGATATTTCAAGCCCACGCATTGAACAGAGTTTGTGATTAAGAAAAATGGGAGGAAAATCATTTATGAGGGAGAAAGTGCGGATGAATAGTTCAGGACGTGGGTCTTGTTTCATTTTTTTTACCTTTGCAGTTTTTAACCTTTTCAGTTTGTACGAGGGAGAGTGTTTGAGTTAGTTTAGGATTTTGTTGCCTACGTTTGAGAACAATCAATCATGGAGTATTTTTTTTTTTTTTTGGTTGCTTTATTACTACTTCTATGGCAATTTTTTTTTTTTGATGAATTTATAGGTTCATAATAAATTAAATAAAAACTAATGAAAAACGTGGGAGTCTAAGAAGTTTCACATATATTTCCTAAATTTTCAACTCCAAAACACTAATTTAATGATGAAATTAACAATAGATTCATGTAAATTAACCAAATCCGAATTAAAATTCCTTACCCCAAGGTTTTCCTTGGAACTTTTGGTGTTTGAATGAAGAGTTAAGTCATATTGGGTGTTTCAGGCGGGCACTATTCCTCGCTCGAGAACGAATGATCCCACGCGGGAAGAATGTGAGGCCCCGTAAAATTTCACCATGGATTTGAGGTTTAAAATGCCAAGGTAGGCCAATGTGTTTTGAAAGATTGCAGATACGCGATACAAGCGGGCAGGAAATAGATGTGGTGGACACTCAAGTCAAGGCGATGGATTCGCACCCGCGGGTTAAATAAGACCAATAAAATCTCGATTCAGGGAAGGCATCACCTATGCTAGAAGGCTTAACAATCCCAATTTTTTGTTCGAGGTTCAAAAGGAAGGAGAGGAACCACGACTCCGTTTCTTCAGATGGGCTAGAAGCCGGCTCAATGGAAAGACAACCCCGTTCTACACAAAGCCATGAGTTCCCCTATGACATAAGCGCTCTTGGGTGGGGTGGGGTTTGACGCACGTTCTTAGATTTGCCGGAAACACTTTGGACCAGCTCAATCCAGGAAATTCAGAGGCCCTCGTCGCTTTTGGCGAAGCTGCGAGTTCATGAGCGAGTGAGACTAAATCATCGTCGGGACGCCTCGGTCTGAACAAATGGTCAGCGCGAAGGTTCAAGACTTAGCCGAGCGTTAGCAAAGCTAGATTCTCATAGCGAGCTTGGGCGAGACATCATGGCAAGTGAGTAAGAGGGCATTGCCCACCACCCATGAAAAGATAGACGATATAGGGCCTCCAACCGAGGAAGACGCTACCGATCCCTGAATCGAGAGACTACGCGCCTGATCTCTCGATCATTGCTACCAATAGATGATCTAGTAAGAAATTTTTGGACTGTATAGTGCATCGTGAAGAAGGCTGAAGAATTTACAGAATATGGCAATTCTGTGGTTCATTATGCAACCGCATATCTGTTCCGCTGACCGCAAAACTATCGCAGATTGAGCCAGGAGACGCTTAATTTTGAGGGTCGTTTCGCGGTCCAATGTGCAATCATAAATTCATTTCGCGGACCACATATCAGCATGAGAAATTCTGGAAGGAGATTCTAGGGGCCCAATCTGTGATCGCAGAATCGATCCGTGAACCACTGATCCATCGCAGACTTAATCATGCCTAACCCAGATTTGGAGGACCAATTCGCGATACATTTCACGGACCGCACGCCAGTTTTGTGATCGCATACCTGTCTCGAAGGTTGAAATTTTGGGAAATATTTACCCGACCGTCGTGAGTTATTTTAGAAGGCTTCAGCTGCTATTTTAGAGAGAGGAGAGTAATCTAGAGAGAGAGAGGGAGGAGCTCCAACATTCCTACTCTTCAAATTCTTGCTCAATCTTGAAGATTCAAGGAAGCAACTCATAAGGTCATCATCTAACTGGGTAAGACTTCGCCCTTAATATTTCATGCAAGCTTTCTAATAGGTTTAAGTATGATTTTATAATGATGGTGCTTATGGGATGGTGATTGAAAACTATAAGCCCTAAAACTCAAATACGAAGCCAAGTCTGCTTCGTGAAGTTTGGAGTAGATGGTTGGGAATCATGTGCTAATAGAGGTTGAGAGGTGTTGTAGGACTACGTAGATTGATTTCTTGTTGTTGAAATTGGTTTTGGGAGAGAGAATTCCATTATAGAACCTTGTAGTCGATTTTGCACTTAGGGTTTGATGAAATAACAATAATGGCTAAGGCTATGAATGTCACGGCCCCACTTTCCCTCTATAGGATGTCATGACAGCACCTAGTCTCTAAGATTAGATAAGCCTAACAACATGCGGGATAATTGAAGTAATAATTTAAAGTCTCAAAACTACAACAACTACATACAAATAAAGTCTGAACTCAACATGTACAACTACCAAAACCTGGTGAATATAAGTCACAAGCTCTAAATAATAGTATTGACCAATCCTATACATCACTGTCTATATTAAGGTAATGAAATAAGGAAATCAGGATAGAAGGAGGACTCTGAGGCTTGCGGGCGCTGGCAGGTATACCTTGAAGTCTTCACGCTCTGACTCAATCACTGATGCCTGGACTGATAGGATATACCTGGATCTGCACAAAAAGATATGCAAACACGTAGCATGAGTACACAACAACGGTACCCAGTAAGTGTCAAACCTAACCTCGGTAGAGTAGTAACAAGGTCAGGTCAAGGCCCTACTGGAAATAATAAGAAACAGGACGAAAGGTTTAACAATATAATAATAATGACAAAGGAAATAAAAGAAGTATAGAGTATACCGAGAGTTAACTACACGGAATTAGTGCAAATAATACATCACAAAAGGAAATAAGGATTTGACATGTTAAGGAAACAAACAACCAAAGACAAGCACAACAAATAGAGAAAGAACAACAAGGGTCACTACTAAGGTACTGCGTCGTAGTCCCAAATAACAAAATAACTCACAATCTTTCCTTATATCACCGCGGGAGCCTGCCTTTACATTTAGTTTTGAAAAATTATTTTTTCTGAAATAGCATCTCGCGTTTTAGCCCACCTTATCACACCACATGATTTCTAGTAGTTCCCCTGCTAGCCACGCGTATCAAGCCCTCCTTATCTCACTACATGCGTTTTAACCCTCAGACCTTATACCACCGCATGCGTATCAATATCACAACATATCACAAATTGCACCTCAAGTGCCCAATATCACAACTTGTCAGAGAAACCAAACAATTTCAGAATTTTACAATAAGGAGCCCACTGCTCAACCACAATGTACACAAAGCCTCAACAATACCAACCGGAATAATAACTCAATAGAATGATATTTCACAACTTAACACTATGCCTCAATAGGATTTACGACATTTGCAACTCAATACCAATTCAACAATAAGATATTCCGAGAATAGCAATTTCAAGTAAAGAATTAAATAGTTAAATAATGAATATGGAATAAAAGAAACAAGAATTTCAACTAAACATGTAGAGCAATTAACAAGTAAGAGACAAGACAAGTAGACATGTGAAATTAGACTAAAAATGATGACTATAACATGTTAAAGTAACTCAATTAAGGCATGAAAGGAATTTACATAACTAAATATCGGTAATTTCCACATTTAGCCCGTGTACACACTCGTCACCTTGTGTACACGATTTTTACGCATCACAATTATCACAAACAACACTAATCCTAAGGAGTAATTTTTCCCACACAAAGTTAGGCAAGTCACTTACCTCAAACCACGCTAAATCAATCCACTAGTAGGCTCTTTCCCTCGATTATCCAACTCTGAACGTCTTGAATCTAGCCAAAATAATTTCATACTATAATATAACTATAGGAAACTAATTCACACAATAAAATTATGATCTTTGCAAAGAATTGAAAAGTTGACCCAAAAGGTCAACCCGGACACGTGTCTCGGAACCTGACCGAAATTACAAAATTCGAACACCCATTCGATAACGAGTCCAACCATACAGGAATTACACAAATCGGACCTCAAATCACCTTTCAAATCCTCAATTTTTGGCCTAAGAAGTTTCACACATGTTCCCCAAATTTTCAACTCCAAAACACTAATTTAATGATGAAACTAACAATAGATTCATGTAAATAAACCAAAATCGAGTTAGAATTCCTTACCCCAAAGTTTTCTTTGAAGAACCCTTGAAAATTCTCCTCCCACCGAGATCCCTAACTCCAAAAATGAATTATGAATCAAACCCTTGGAATTTCCCCTTGTTCTGCCCAGGTAACTCGCACCTGCGACTCATCTGCCGCATCTGCGACTTCGCACCTGCAGAATTTCCATCGCAGGTGCAGAGAAGACTTAACTCAGCACCATCTTCTTCTGCGAGAATAAGGCCGCATTTGTGCATGCGCAGCTGTGGCAAAATATGCCACACCTGCGAACTAGCCCGCACCTGCGCTTCCTTCCCTCGCAGAAGCGACTTCACTTCTGCGGAGGCTATCCCGCTTTTGGGACCCCAGCTGGGCATGGCAAGCTCCACATCTACGATCCCCAGCTTGCTTTTGCAAGTGCGCACCTGTGGTCAATCCCTCCGCCGGTGCGATGACTCCAGAAACTGGAAATCTTCAGCAATCCAACAAGGCTAATTTTGTTCCGGATTCGATCCAAATCACACCCGGGGCCCCCCGGGCCCTCGGGACCCCGTCTTAATATACCAACTAGTTCCAAAATGCATAACGGACCTACTCGAGGCCAAAAATCACATCAAACAACATAAATTCTACGATTCACAACTCGAATTCAAGCCTAAGCAACTATGAACTTTCGAATTCTGAAACCAATGCCGATTCACCCCAAAACAACCTCGATTGACTCCAAATTTTGAACACAAATCATAAATGATGTCACGGACCTATTCCAACTTTCAAAATCAGGATCCGACCCCAAAATCAATAAAGTCAACTCCAGGTCAAACTTTCCAAAATCTTCCATTTTCCAACTTTCGCCAATTCATGCCGAAACGACCTATGAACCTCCAAATCAACATCTAGACACGCTCCTAAGACCAAAATCACCATACGGAGCTATTGAAATCATCAAAACTCCATTCCGGAGTCATCTTCCAACTTGTTAAACTACGATCAACTCTTACAACTTAAACTTCCAACTTGGGGACTATGTGTCCCATTTCACTCCGAAACTCACCCGAAACAAAAACCAAACACCCTGACAAGTCACGTAACCACAATATAACATAGAGGAAGCATAAATTAGGAGATCGGGGCTAAAATACTCAAAATGACCGTCCATGTCGTTATATCCTCCCCCTCTTAAAACAAACATTCGTCCTCGAATGAGTATAGAGACATACCTGAAGTGGTGAAAAGATGAGGATAACGACTACGCATATCATGCTCGGTCTCCCAAGTCTCCTCCTCGACTAGCTGACCCCTCCACTGAACCTTCCTGAAGTAATATTCTTCGACCTCAACTTTCGAACCTGCCGGTTCAAAATGGCCACCGGCTCCTCAACATAAGACAGATCCTAGTCCAATTGGACTGAGCTGAAATCCAACACATAAGACGGATCGTCATGATACTTCCGGACATGAAATACTGGATAAACTACAGCTAGACTAGGTGGCAGTGCAAGTTTGTAGGCCACCTCTGAAATCCTCTCAAGTATCTCAAAAAGTATGATATACCTAGGCTCAACTTGCCTTTCTTCCCGATACCTCATAACACCCTTCATGAGCGAAACCCGGAGCAAGACCCACTCCTCAACCATGAATGCAACGTCGTGAACCCTCCGATTCGCATAACTCTTGTGTCTAGATTGGGCTGTATGAAGTTGATCTTGAATCAATTTAACCTTTTCCAAAGCATCCTGAACCAAGTCTGTACCCAGTAGCCTATCCTCACCGGGATCAAACCAACCCACCGTGGACCGACATTGTCTACCATACAAAGCCTCATATGGAGCCCTTTGAATGCTCGACCGGTAGCTGTTGTTGTAGGCAAACTCCGCAAGTGGCAAGAATAGATCCCAAGAACCCCCAAACTCCATCGCATATGCACTATTCATATATCCTCCAATATCTCAACCCGAGTGCCTAACTCATGTTGTACGTCCTTCCAGAACCGCAATGTAAACTGCGTACCTCGTTCAGAGATGATGGATACTGGCACGTTATGAAGCCGGACAATCTCGCGAATATAAACTCGAGCCAGCTGCTCAGAAGAATAAGTAGTCACCACTGGAATGAAATGAGCTGATTTGGTCAACCTATCCACAATCACCCAAACTGCATCGAACTTTCTTTGAGTCCATAGGATCCCAACAACGAAATCCATAGTAACTCTCTCCCATTTCCACTCTGGAATCTCTAGCTTCTGAAGCAATCCACCTGGCCATTGATGCTCATACCTCACCTGCTGACAATTTCGACACCGAGCTACATACTCCACTATGTTCTTCTTCATTCTCCTCCATCAATAGTGCTGTCTCAAGTCCTAATACATCTTGGCGGCACCCAGATGAATGGAGTACCTCGAACTGTGAGCCTTCTAGAGAATTAACTCACGCAAACCATCTACATTAGGCACATATAGCTTGCCCTACATTTGTAATACACCGTAATCTCCAATAGTGACCTCCTTAGCATCGCCATGCGGAACCGTGTCCTTAAGGACAAAGAGATGGGGGTTGTTATACTGAAGCTCTCTAATACGATCATATAGAGAAAACCGAGAAACACACAAGCCAAAACTCGACTCGGTTCCAAAACATCCAATCTAACAAACTGGTTGGCCAAGGCTTGAACATCCAAGGCTAATGGCCTCTCTGCCGTCGGTTGATATGTTAAACTGCCCAAGCTCTCCACCTTGCAACTCAAGGCATCGGCCCCTATATTGGCCTTCCCAAAATGATACAGAATGGTGATACCATAGTCCTTAAGTAACTCTAATCATCTCCGCTGATGTAAGTTAAGATCCTTCTGTTTGAACAGATGTTGTAGACTCCGGTGGTCGGTATAGACCTCACAAGGGACACCGTACAAATAGTGCCGCCAAATCTTCAAGGCATGAACAATAGTTGCTAACTAAAGGTCGTGGATATGATAGTTCTTCTCATGCACCTTCAGATGTCTAGACGTGTAGGCAATCACCCTACTATCCTGCATCAACATCGCGTTGAAGCCGATACACGACGCATCACAATACACAGTATAAGACCCCGAACCTGTAGGCAACACCAACACTAGAGTTATAGTCAAAGCAGTCTTAAGCTTTTGAAAGCTCTCCCCAAACTCCTCGGTCCACCTGAATGGAGCACCCTTCTAGGTCAATCTGGTCATAGGTGCAACAATAGATGAGAAATCCTCTACGAATCGACGGTAATATCTGCGAAACCAAGAAAATTTAGGATCTCCGTAGCTGAAGACGATTTGGGACAACTCTACATTGCCTCAATATTCTTCAGATATACCTTGATCTCCTCACTCGATACTACATGGCCCAAAAATGCTACCGAATCAAGCCAGAATTCATATTTTGAAAATTTTGCATATAACTTCTTTTCTCTCAAGGTTCGGAGCACGGTCCTCAAGTGTTGCTCATGATGCTCTGTCAAAGCGCTATGGCGAAACCAACAAGTTTAAGAGGTCATATGGGAGGCCGAGGAAGAAATGAAAAGTAAATACGCTCATTTATTTTTGTAACCAAATAGTTTTGTTTAAAGAATGTTAGAAGTTTACTTTCTATGAGTTATGTTCAACTTGTACAGTTCATGCTAAAGATGCTCTTGTTGGCAATGCAATGTTTATAAGGTTATACTTGGTGGTTTTTTCATGCTATGATGCATTATTGTGTTATGAATATGTTGTTAGTATTGGTTTCTGGGCCCTTTGACAGGTGGATAGGCCCAAATAAAGGAGAAACTCTGCCGAAAGTTTTGAAAATTTTGGGAGTTAGCCAATTTGAAACTCTTCGTGTGTGGATGAATAGTTAAGTCATACTGGGTGTTTCCAGGTGGGCTCTATTCCACATTCGAAGACGAATAATCCCAAGCGAGAAAGGATGTGAGCCCCATAAAAGTTCACTAAGGATTTGAGGTTTATATTGCCAAGGTAGGTCAATGTGTTTTGCAAGATTGCAGATACACGGTACATATTTTTGGACTGTGCAGTATATCATGAAGAAGGTTGAAGAATTTGTAGAAGATAGCTATTCTGTGGTTCATTATGAGACCGCAGATCTGTTCTGCTGACCGCAGAATCATCGCGGATTGAACCAAGAGAAGCTTAATTTTGAGGGCCATTTTACAGTCCAATGTGCGATCGAAGATTCATATCGTGAACCGCGTATCATCATAGGAAATTTTGGAAGAAGATATTGCGGTCCAATGTGCGACCGTAGAATCGATTCGTGAACTACGGATCCATCATAGATAGGATCAAGCCCAACACAGATTTGGTGGACCAATTCGCGATCTTTTTCACGGACCGTACACCTATTCTGCGGTCCTATCTGCGATCGCTGACCTGACTCGGAGGTTGAAATTTTGGAAAATTTTTACCCGATCCTATTTTAATAAAAAGGCATCGTGAGTTATTTTAGAAAGCTTCAGCTGCTATTTTAGAGAGAGGAGAGTAATCTAGAGAGAGAGGGAGGAGCTCCATCATTCCTTCTCTTTAAATTCTTGCTCAATCTTGAAGATTCAAGGAAGTTATTCACTAGGTCATCAACTATTTGGGTAAGACTTCGCCCCTAAGGTTCCATGCAAGCTTTGTAATGGGTTTAAGTATGATTTTATAATGATAGGATTATGGGATGGTGATCGAAAGTCATAATCAATCAAACTTGAATGTGGGTGCGCATGAGAGCTGTGAAGTGTGATTCTTGAAGTTTGGAGTAGATGGTTGGGCATGTACATGCCAATTAAGGTTGAGAGGTGTTGTAGGACTGCGTTGATTGATTTCTTGTTGTTGAAATTGGTTTTTGGGAGAGATAATTCCAGGTAGACTTATTGGTAGGCAAATAAAGCCACGTATCGTGTGGTATAATAAAAGTGATGCTAGATAACTAAATTGCCCTCGAACTTTTTGAAAAAGACACTAAGCAAACACTTCGAAACTCTAGCACTTCTAATATATAGTAAAGTAATGTAAATGCACAAAAAGAGCGTGCTCAAGTAAGTGTTCTATTCTTTTCCCCCCAAATTTACTAGTGTGCTAATTATCATTTTCATCCTCCTATAACTGGGTAGATACGCCACAAGTCCTATTGATTTGTTGTAATATTTTGCACGTGGTAGATTCCTTTTTTCTACTGTGATGTGTTAGTGAGTTCAGCATATATATATATATAATCGTGTCTCTTCTATTAGGAAATACCTTAGTGGAACACAATAATACAATCATATAACCATAGAGATTGTCGCATTATATATTATTTATAGGATAAACGATGTGATATAAAGCCTTTCTATTTTCTAAAAGGATTTTGTATTTAACAATTTAAGTCGGTAGTAAAACTATGTACAAGTAATAATCCAGAATTCTTGTAGGTAAGTTTTAAAAATTTGCTCTGATTCTAATCATAGTTTGTATTTAACAATTTGAGTCGCTAGTAAAAATATATACAAATAATAATCCAAAATACTTGATAGGTAAGTTTCAAAAAGTTGCTCCGATTCCAGTCGTATGTCATGTGCTATGATACTTTTATAGACAAGTTAGGTTATGAAAAAAATTATCCACATACTGTACGATAACAATCAGACGAGTGTGGTCTGGGAGTATAGAATGTACGCAGACCTTACTCCTACCGTGTTTATACTAGATAAATATCTAGCGTGCATTTTTACATTGATAGTTATTACTTTACTATAGTAAATACTCTATTATGGTCTAAAAAACCTTGTTCGCCCAAGACTTAACTCCATTTATTCCCTTTCATGGAGATGTAAAATTTCAAAAAGTGATGCAATTTACAAAATTGTCTTCTATTGTCAAAATTAGGGTTTTCCATACAAGTTTTGAGAGTAAAAAGTGACCATAGACCCAACCCGGTATAGTATTCGGGTCAATCCGAACATCACAGACAATGGGCCGAATCTTGTCCAAGGCAACTTTTTTGACACTACAAAATCGCAAGGACTAGAAAAACGCCAATCTTTCTTGCCCTAGCACCCTTCACCAGCAGCCGCTGCAAAACTTCCATCAACAGTCAAAATGGTACCCTTTTTTTCCTCCTCTGAGTTATACGTCACTTGTTAAATATAAATTTAAATTGAAATACATAATCGTTTGTATAGATAATCATAAATTTAAAGTGTCAAAAGAGCTGTAATTTTTTAGCTCATTCAAGCTCTTTCCGATTTTTTTTTCGTTTATTTTTTATTGATGATGAAAGAGTCGATAATATTAGATGAGCACTTCATTAGGTTTATTAATGTTATTGGAGAATGCTAAAGATTACATCTTTTTGTGAAATGGCTATTGTCAATGATTTTTTGGAAGTGATATTATTTTAACCTTAAAAACCAAATGCTATTATATGGCTCAATGGCTTGTTTCATTGAACACTCGGAAAAATGTATTATGATAATAGCAATTGAAAACACTAGTTTGAACAAGAGATAAGATTCATTTTAGAGTGTAGAATTTTCGTCTTGCATATTTTAGCAATACGTTTTACAATAATATCGATTATTAGAGGTTAATCTTCTGGTTGGATAGGTTTCAATTGCCATATTTGGGTCGAGGTGGATTTGTTTAGTATACTTTTTTTAGTGTGAAAAGGTGGACTTGTTTAGTCTACTTTAACTAGGGAAACCTGTTGCTAATGAGATGAGATGGTGTAGATACCACTATGTGCACCTGAACTTTAGCAGAAGTTATGTTGAGTTTTAATGTGTAATATGCTATTTTTGCCGCAGACTAAGAGGACCAAGAAGGCTGGAATAGTTGGAAAGTATGGTAAGTATTATAGCTCCTTTTTAACACATTTTACATTTTGCATTAATAAGGATATTATTTGATTTTGTATTACCATAAGGCTTTTATTTGTAACTTTAAGAACTACATTTGATGATGTTGTTTGATTTTCCCAATTTCACTTACTTGAGTAGGATTTTGCTTCAATGTATATTTTCTTATATTTGATTCTTGCTACATTGGCGAGTCGGCCTGGATTTCATCAGTCCAATACTTCCATTATCTTATTAGAAGTTCTTCTGCACACTGTGGGTTCTTGTTTTTAAGTAATTTTTTTGTTTTTCACTGTAAGTAATAAGTATAGATCAAAGAAAAAATAAAGTGGAATATTGTAAAAGAGCCTTTTCAAGCTTAATTAAAAAACGATATAATAGGAGATAATGGAGCGGAAAGACCTGGGTGATTCTGCAGTTTTTTTACTTTGCAATAGTATATATAGAGGAATATTGGGTGTTGTATTTGTATATGGACATAAAGCCCTAACTTACTAGCTTATATCTCCTACCTCTGCCCAAAAGGGTGTTTGATACTCCGACATAATCCAGAAGATCCATGCAGTGCCTGATTGAATTCTCCCTGAGATGTTTCGGATCAGGCTATGTCATCAACACTAGGATAGATTGTAGTTTTAGTCAATGGATGCTAATATCCCTAAGCTGGTGCTACTTTTTACTACAATCAATCACATTCGACGTTATGCCTTGGTAGATGTCTGTATGTCTGAAGTGAATGGTTATGTGGGTCAGGCTGGATGTTAATTGAGGTTTTGGTGGTTTTTGTTGACCTGACACTCTCTTAAAATTAAAATTTTGTCCACAACACTATGCTCATGAGCTGGAGTCAGTTCTTTTTCTAAAGTTGCTTCTGCTAGCAGTATTCTCTCCTTGGATATCATTTTACTGTTTTTTTTATTAGTGTATATCATGGTTTTCATCCAAGGCAATTTTATCTCTGATTTTAGTATTGGATGTTTTCAGTTGCCCTTTTCATCCGTTGCAGTTGCATATACTATTGAAAAATTACTGTTTTCTTATTGTCTGACAAATTTATATTCCTGATTCTCTTTCCTTCTATGCATAGGTACCCGTTATGGTGCCAGTCTGCGTAAGCAGATTAAGAAGATGGAGGTTAGCCAGCATAGCAAGTACTTCTGCGAGTTCTGTGGAAAGGTATGGTTCGGTACACTTAATAAACTGGAAGCTCCATGCAATATGATAGTTTCCTTAGCTGCAAGTTTGGATTCCTGTTCTACTTTAAATAGTTGTAAAGTTTATGATTCTCATCATATACTTGTTGAGCAGTATGCAGTAAAAAGGAAAGCAGTGGGAATTTGGGGCTGCAAAGATTGCGGAAAAGTCAAAGCTGGTGGTGCTTACACATTGAAGTGAGTAATTGCTCTCTCAACTTCTTGTTTTTTCCTTTTTTTTGTGTCTGAATAACTAATCCCGATTTTCTTTTTTAATAGCACTGCAAGTGCGGTTACAGTTAGGAGTACAATCCGAAGACTGAGGGAGCAGACTGAGAGTTAGAGCAATCATCTGCTTGTGGTGCAGCTTATGATGTGTCTACTTGTGTTCTGAGATCAGACTTGTTTTTCAATTTTGAGTACTTTATGATGTTGAACCAGCTCGATTAGCCACTAGTATACTTGAGAATGTCAGTTTATTCAAAGACAATTATATTCACTGTCGCATTATGTTGGCATTATTTCTTAAAGGCTTCGATTTAGTTTGGACTCGAAATTTGCATTATGATACTCAGGTTGTTGGTTCAACTTTAATCATTTTGAAATTTGATTAAAGTGAAAGGCGTAGATGCTGGTTGAGATTTGATGTAGTACCCTCGTGTTTTGAAATGAATAATCAGTAAGAGAATCCACATTTCTAGGTTCCATACCCACAAATTTCGCCAAGTTGACAGTTTAGTGGTCTGGATGTCACTAGTTGACCTATCATGTAGGGTTAGTTGGGTCTAGAAAGAGTAGTATGTACAGACCTTAGAGTAGCTTCTATTCAGTTGGGCTTTTCTTATTTCCTATAATCTCCACGGATAGGGGAAAAAGGAAGTCTAACTTAACAAACTTTCATGTCACTGCTGTAATTGGGCTGTTTTTTTTTTTGCCTCTTGAATCTTCATATTTCTGATACTTAGCAGCTGGGTCCGCTAAAGTGGCTGAAGCTATTTTCCCCTTCCCCCACCAATTTTTAAATATAAGGACTCAGGAAATGGCCAGTTGCCTTATCATGCCTATTGAACCCCCCCCCCCCCAAACACAATAAGTCTTTCTTAGTGTGCTTGAAAAATTACTGACGAAAGTTTTATCGCGTGCCTCACACAACAGACATTAGTTGTGTGAGGCTTCTTTTTATCTTACAATTTATAGATCCATATCTTACACTTTTGGGTCTATAAAATTCTGGGTCCACAAAATTGTGAGACAAAAAAGAAACTTCACACAATTAGTGTAACTGGTGTGAGGCATAAAATAAAAATTTTCGTAGTGCACCTAAGTGTTTCGTTTGGTACGCAAGTTAAAATTAAGGGAACTGAAAAATCAGAAACTGTTCCCAAGTGTTGCATAGAAATTAAATCTTGGGAATGTCCCCAGCTACTGAACACTACTTTGGCTTCTCCGTTTCAGATATAAGAACCCTTAATATGACAAACTCAGTCTCCAGCCCGTATAGACAGTTCATATCATTACATTCATATACACATTGACTCACAAAACTGTATCTTATATCCCTCATATTCTTAAGCGATTATCTGAAAGAGTAGGTGCAATGATACTTCGCGCTTATTGACTTAAAAATTTTCGATATGCTTTTGATGAGACATTTATAAAGTCATTCGTCAATATAGCATATATTTAGATATTACTTTATACAACATTACATAAGTGATCCCTTTGGGATATATGCTTAGTAAGTAAACATGCAGTAACTTGGCCATTCTATTATGGCAAACACAAAAAGCAGGAAACTATCTACACTTACCGGAGAGCAACAAATAAGAAAAGATAAAACACCTACTTACATCTGCAGGTTTTTGCTCTCTTAGCTCCTATACGAGGGGCCACTATATATGCTATGCATATTATGGCCTAATGAAGGGGACGTTACACTTGCTCCTCAATCAGCTAGTTGCCTGTTGTGGTTCCAAGCAAGTCCCCGGAAGTTTCAGTCTCTGTATCTAAAAACAAGACCGATGGGAGAGTGGAAAACCATAGCTTCTACCAACTAAGGGGTTTACACAACTGCTAGTGGCGAATGACCACTGTCTCCGTTGTGATGTATTTGGTTTTGGACAGCTCTCACAGCTGCTACTCTTGCTGCAGTTGCAGACTTGTTGGCAGCTGTAACTGCTCGTTTTACTCTTTCATCCACCTTCGTCACATTAATAGCTTTCTCAGAAGCTTGTCTTGCTTCCTAAGAACAAGGAACAAAATTTATGAGCACATTGAGGTAGAGCACATCCAAATGTTAATACTGAGCGCACAACCAAATGAGGATGTCAGGAAACTAAATTATTACCTGGACCGCATGAAGCACTTTGGAATGGTCGACTGCAGAAGGAGATCCAGGGAGGGCGGCAAGACTAGTTGAAACATTAAGAATCCCATTCTGCCAGTGACCAGACTGAGTTTCCCCAGTTCTGAAAGTGTAAATGCCAAATCCTTGCCTCTTACCCTCATGCCATGCTCCTTCATAGCGATGTCCATTTCCAAAATGGTATACTCCAAAACCATGCATCTTATCTGCAAAATACTCTCCAGCATATGCATCCCCATTTCTGCATAGTCACGCAAATCAACAAACTGGTGAGTAAATACACATGCACCCTAATATTACCCCAAGAAAGAGAACAGAGAAAGGAAAAAGTAAAAGAAGTGTTTGACAGACGGAGTACACGAGTAATTGATAGCTTATTGTTTTTTGTTTACCAAAACAATTACATATCACTCACTGATACATGACGTGGTACTGAAGAAAGAAAAATGAAACCACGGTGCAGCAGCACATGCATTTAGGGAAATAGAAGTAATTGCATTCAGGGGGGTTCAGCACAAGAAAAAAACAAGCTTTTAACGATAAAAAAGAAAACAACAAGCTTTCTCATTCCTGTATCATATGTAAGTTAAACCCTCAGCAGTCTTTCATACAGCTGATATAAAAGCAATATGGTCAAGATAACAATAACTGTCTCACTCCATGTTTGACGTAACGGTAATGAGGATAGAGCGCAAAGCATGTCAAAACCAAAAAAACTCATGTTGCATCGAATTTTGGACATTGTCTTCCAAATTTTTGGGTCTAAAGTCTAAAAGAACACAAAAACAACAATTTGATATCCTTATATCTCTGTCATATTCATTCTGCTCAGTTATTGAGACATGATTCAATACATGCAAATGAATATGGTACAAACTGAGAGTCAACCATGAGGCAAAGAAGCCAGAGATGATGAAGCAAAGAAGTTAAGGACAACTTACTACAAAAAAGAAAAAGAAGTAAACTCACAGCTCAATAGAAAACAGAACAAGATACTGGATATGAAGTAAGATAGGTTGGAGTTGGACTGGTCCTTTCAACTTAAAATATGATCTATATGCAGATCATATCTATAATCCAAAACAGGTAGCACCAATCACCTCTAAAGTACAGCTAATCCAATGGAGAACTTACTCTAATCTCAGAGTTGAACGATTTCAGTAACAGTGACAACATTCAAGGACATCTAGATAAAGTCTTATACTTCGTTTACTTACTTTCAAACAAGGAAAGATGCAATCACCATTTCAAAACGCAGAGAGATAATCCTTGGGAATACGTTCAAACTTCCACAGTCGATTTCATCCATGAATAATCAAAAGTAAAATTAACAATAAAGTTGAACCACGTTTCTAAGAATATGGTTCACAGAAAATGTCTTTCAGTGGACATAAAGGAAACTATAGGTAAATGAGTTCTCTCAAACATTCAGCATTACTAAAAATCTTAATCTTTACACTTTGCTTGTTCTCAAATTTAATGTCAAATAATTGAATGCATCATAATCCATAATGTATGCGGCAACTTGGTTCCTTTAAGGATTATGGAGATAATCTCATCATTCTTAGTATTGCTGGTATATAACACTGCAAGCAAGTATGCTGAAGTTAAGACAAGCACATAATTGAAGGACGATTCTCGTTTCCAATTGTGAAAGCAAACATGTCAAAAAATATGGAACTAACCCAACAAAAGAACTGTACTAATTGAGCCAATCATGGTACATAAACAAGCGAAAATGGTAAGCCTTAAGCCATTGAAAATCCACATAAACACAAAAGCTCGACATGGAACTCGAATAAACACCAAGTTAATAACTCAATATCCGAAAAGAAACAGTTGCAAATGCTCAAGTGTTTATACCTGAAATGGTAATGACCCAATCCATGTTTGATACCCCACTTAAACTCCCCGGTATAACTGCTTCCATCTTCACAAGTATGAACTCCAGAACCATGACACTGTCCATTACACCACTCCCCAGCATACAAATCCCCTGTATAAGACCTATACATCCCAACTCCATGTCTCAATCCTTGCCTATATTGCCCTCTATACCGGCTCCCTTTCGTCCATGTTTCAACCCCGTATCCATCATACTTTCCATCTATCCAATCCCCCTCATACCTCCCACTCAAAAGATAGTAATAAACCCCACTTCCTGAGCATTTACCTTTATGAAATTCACCCTCATACACATCACCATTGCTGTAAACTTGCACCCAACACCCCGAAATCGGCTTCCTTTCGGGTTTAGGCTTTGACCCTATTGACCAAACAACTGAAGGTCTAGACTTTGAAGCAGTAGGTGATGAATGAAGATTAATAGGCAAAGTTCTAGCAAGAAATGTACGGATAGAAGGAACACAAGGGAGAGCTACACAAAGTGAAATCACAAGAAAAGCAATTATTATAGCAGTAATAATAAAAAGAAAGTAAAGAAAAGAACCCCAGTAATGAGTTGAAGTCAACAAGTAAAGTGAAGGTAAAGAAAGCAAAATAAAAAGCTTCAAATGAACTCTAATCCAAGAAACATGACAAGAGTGATGAATCAGCTTAAGAGTGATTCTTTTTGTGGCTAATAACACAGGAACAGAACAAGGACATAAAAAAGACTGGTTTTTTGAAGAATTATTTGACTTCAAGATTGGAACTTTAAAATGGCTTTGATGTGTTGGAGAGTGATAAAGATTGGAACTTTGAGACATTATTGGCCTTTTATGAGGTGTTGACAAAAGGGTTTTGTTTGGTGATTGATTCTGACAAAAGGGTTCATTTATAGAGTGAATCTGATTGGTTGAAGAATCTGGTGATGGGATCTTGATTTGGAGATTAATTTTGGAAAAGAATTCAGATGGGGTTGATTGTTTTGGGATTGAGATTTGAAGGTCACAGTCTTGTTCTTGACCTATCTGAACTTCAAGATTTTGCTGATGCATTTACATAACAGAAAAAATGAAACTTCTTTTTTTTTTTTTTTCACTCAAAAGTTCAATTTTTTTTCAATTCTATGGAGTTTTGAGATGTGTTTTGTGTAGGTTTTTGTGCTTTTTGCAAGTTTTGTTTTTCTGGGTTTGATTAAGGATGGCGGTCTAAGAAGATTGTTGTAATGGCGTCTGGTTTTTTTTTGCAGAGGAAAAGAGCAAAGTGGGGTATAAGTAGAACCAAGTTTAAAGGTTGGATAATGCGATTATTTTATTGGTATATATTTATACACCCATAAGTGGTTACATTTACTACTTGGCCATTGGGTTGTGTCATTGCCATACCCCCAACTCGAATATTCTTGTTGCACAAAATGTCTGGGCAAATACTAGCATAGGCAACTTAACAATATTACACTTTTTTCCAAAATTCTCAGGAACCCGCATGTCACGACCCAATCCGATAGTATGTATTATCCGATTTAGGCCTAGCCCCGTATATATTTATCTTTTTAGGTTATATTATTTCGAGTCTCAAAAACGCACGTAGAATATAAACTTGTATCGTGTCTCATAAATCTCATCACTTTCATCTTCCATCTTGATGTGATATTCACCTAATGTGACATGTGCACCTTTTCTTCATATGCTTACAAACCTAAAAGCATGTCAGTCCTGCTAGACCGGCCTTTCGTCATAGATGTTTTATTCACCCTCTTTTGGGCCTCAGCATCCTCGTTAAGGTTTGCCTTACCATCGTACTGGGGAGATTTGGCTCTGATACCATATTTGTCACGATCTATGCACATGGCACATATTGTCTGCTTTAGGCCTAGGCCCACACGAGTTTGTCTTTTTGGGCTACGCCACCTCGAGCTCCAAAAGCGCGCGTACCATGTAAACTTGTGTCATGCTTTGTAAAGCTCATCACTTTTCTCTCCAATTTTGATGTGGGATTCGCCTAAGGTGACATGTGCATACTATATTCTTCAAAAGTTTGCCAACCTAGAAGACTGTCAGTCTTGCTTTTGACTTGCCTTCCATCATGGGCATCCCATTGCAGTTACTTACTGTGTAATAGTTCGCGCATAGGTACCTAAATCATTCAACAATATCACAATTTTTAAAAATTCTTCAGAAAATCACAACTATTTACTGTACAATAGTTCGCAAACCGCATAAGAGATGTAAACCGCATTAGAACGGTGCAATGAGATCTGACTTAGAACGCTGTTGGTGAGAGGAATCGATTTCAAGTCTTCCATATGGAAAGTCATTCATTCAACCAACTCTGTCAACCCTTGCAGGCAACAATATTACACTTGATTATGATAAATTAATATAATTTGATACAATAACTATGTGCAAGCATATTTTTCCTTACCAGAAAGATGTGATGCCACCTTAGTCCTTACTCCTAATTAATAATCAAAAAATGTTAATGATTCAATGTGCTCGTAAAGAATATAGTTAAGTTTATATGTAACCGTGAAATACACAATTACTCCATTTGTGAAACAACTACTAACTCGATAAAAATGGAGTTAAGTAACCTACTATCACAAATAAAATATAAAATTGTTAGATAGGTCATAGGAGTATTATTTTTTCGTCGGAAACTTTCATGTTAACCACTTGTCAAACTTATCGGCGGGCCACAAACTAGAGTGGTCAGTACCCAAAATGGATCATTCACCAATTCTTATGACTCCTTGAGCTAAGCGTTTGAAAATGAAATCTGTACGTACGAGTCATGTATATGCTAGTTCGATCAACACCATAAATATTATCAGTGACGAAATCATATGTATTCAAGAGGTATCAACCAATACTCTTTTATTAAAAAATTATAATATATAGCTTAGTAAAAATATATTGCCTATGTATATACCTTATAGCTCCATGTGCTTGGTGCTCAAATATAATATGACAATATTTCTACGATACTTAGTAAAAATCAATATAGACCACCTTATGTAATAACTTGCTTCCAATGAAGTGCGGGATATTTGGCTAGACCTAGGGGCTTATACAGCAGTAAGGAGGATGAATAGTACGTAGGTCATGTGCTAGTTCACATGTGGAAGACGATAGGTTAAGTAAATATATTATAATTAAAAGCTTTATTAAATATATATAATTATATAATTACGAATGTAGTAAGTAAGAGGAGTTGTGAGTTGGATGACTGTTTAGAATTCATAAACTTTAAATCCTGCTCCGCCTTTGCATAGCTCCAACAACTTTGTCTTCCTAGTCTTTTCTCGAGATTATATTGAGTAGTTTCACTTCACTTAGTCTATTAGGAAATTTTTGTCTGCTTAATTATTGGCCAAACTCATAAACGGCCCCTTAAACTCGGTTCCGTTTTTTATTTTGACACCTTTACTTTGACCTTTTTTTATTTTGACACTCCAATCCATTCCCTCTTGTGCCACTTAAATACAAAATACACGGTCTTTTTTAAAATTCATGCGCGTGTTCATAAGCACCGCTCACGTGTAAAGCCAACCAATTATTCTCTGCCACTTGGATATATCATTCATCTAGAACCCCCCAACCGGATCAATTAGCCCCGACCCAGTGAGATTAACCAACGACGGGTTAAAGAGTTAAATAAAATAACCCCTTTCATTATTACCTAACTCAATTTGCTTTCTTTCACCCCGCTAACCAAAATTCCAAAACTTATTAGATGAAACCATAGATTTTCAGTGGATTTTCGTTCATGTGAAGGTTATACTGTGAACATCAGCTTGAATTTTCTCTCTATTTCATCTGGTTCTTGCTGGTATGTTCTTACAGGCTCCAATTATAATGGTTTTTTTTTTTACCGTTAGGGTTTCTATATCCTGTTTTCGAATCTTCTCATGTGTGACCTTCTTTTGGCGTTTTCCTTTTCATTATAGGGTTAATTTGATATAATGTCAGCTGAAGAAAATATTCTTGTCCGTTTTCACCATGGTGGTACTTTTATTGAAGATTCTATCGCCAAATACGTTGGTGAAAGTGAGGTAAAGGAGTATTCAATAGATAAAGATCACTTTTCATTAGTTGAATTTCTGTATTATACAAGGCAACTGGGGTATGTTACTGTTGGGTTTTTTTTTATGTCTTTAACCCTAGGTCAAAAAAATTCGTGCTGCTTTAAAATGATGAATAATTGTATAATATTATTTGCTACTGTAAAGAGGGGGTCCTGGACATATTTGTTAATCATGTTATTGAAAAACTTTCTTTGGAGGAGGTCCCAGCTGCTCTTATTTGTGGGTCTGATGCGGTTGAAGCCACTAATAATGAGTCTAGAAAAACTTTAGATGGTGGTTTAGGTGATATAAATGCAGAACAACAGTATGGTGATGAAGTTGTGGAGGTTGTAGTAGGCAGAGTTGCTGAAAACACTAATGTAGATTGTACTGAAAATTCAAAGCTAGATTTGTCAGACTTGCTTAGTAGTGACACTGATTTAGATGATATACCTGAGGGAGATGTTCGTGAATTAGATGAGGAGTCAAGAGCTATAAGAACAGAAAAAAGAAGAAAGAATATGCAAAAAGAAAAAGGGGAAACAAAGGTTGAAGAAGAAGAGGAAGCCACCTACTCTAACAGAGGAGGTTGAGCTAGGGGAAGCTGGAGCAGACAAAGGTTTTGATGACATTGATAGACCAAGTAAGAGAGATAAATATGCTGGTAAATTAGGGGGGATGAGGATTACTACGATAGAAGTGAATAGGAAGTGATGACAGTGAAGATGAGCTAAATGTACTTGCTGAACCCGGTATTGAGTTACCAGCTAGAAGAAGTAGTAAGAAGCTCAGGTTTGACCTAGAATGTGGGCTTGTTATTTTTAAACTTGGTATGGTCTTTAAAGGTGTTGAAGAATTTAGAAAGGTTGTTCAATCCTATGCTGTTGAGAACAAAGAGCAACTTACATTTAGGCCTGATGAAAAATATAGAGTTAGAGTTAAGTGCAAAAGTAAGGATTTGTGCAAATGGGAGCTATATGAAAGTAGAGATAGAGATTCTGGAGATTTCCTGATGAAGAAGTACCATTCATGGCATAAGTGTACTAATAAAAATAAACACAAGTTGTGCGCTTCTAAATATATTGCCAGGAAATTCAAGGAAATGATAGTATCTCAGCCAAACATTAAACTATGCGAGATACAAGAATGAGTTAGACAGAAGCTTGATTTATATGTTTGGGAGGACTATAGCATACATGGCTAAGGAAATTATAATGAAAGAATTTATGGGGGACTGGAAGCTAGAATTTTTCAGATTGGCTGATTATGCTGATATGATTAGGAGGACAATTCCAGGGAGTTCTTGCCAAATCAGAACTGATAGGGACACTTTACCAGGGCAGAACATATTTGTTTACTTTTTATGTCTGTTTTGATTCCCTTAAAAGGAGGTGGTTAGAAGGTTGTAGAAGAATTATTGGTTTTAATGGATGCTTCTTGAAAGGGCTGTGTAAAGGTGAGTTACTGGTAGCTGTTGGCAGAAATGGGGACAATTAGATGTTTCCAATAGCATGGACAGCTGTAGACCAAGAGACAAAACATTCTTGGACATGGTTCATTCAACACCCGAGTGTTGACTTGGAGTTAGATGATGGTTTCAACTCAACATTAATGTCAGACAGTCAAAAGGTAATTTTCAGCTTACACTTATTTTATTGTTGTCTGCTATTTTTAACTTTAATTAATGATATTAACTTTACTGTTGTCTGCTATTTTTACAGGGATTAATACCTGCAATTGAAGATCGTTGCCAATTGCAGAGCATAGGATGTGTGCTAGACATATATGGTTTAACTGGGCAAAGAAATAGAAAGGTGAAGAAAGAAGGATACAATTCTGGAGGTGTGCCAAATCTTCCTTTGTACTGCAGTTCAAGGATGAGCTTGCAAGATTGGAAATGCAGGGGAGAAACATATATGAGGATATTCTGGATTACAACAAAGAAATATGGGTAAGGTCTTATTTTAGTCCTGTGTCTAAATGTGATGATGTTGAAAATAATATGTGTGAGACATTTAATTCATGGATAGTGATACCTAGGCACAAGCCAATTATAACTATGTTAGAGGAAATCAGACACAAAGTGATGACTAGAACTGTTGATAGGAGATTTGTTGAGACGTAGATAACAAATATATCCCCAATAGCAAGAATGAATTTAAAAGAAAATAAAGATGCATCTAGGAGATGTAAAGTTCTTTGGAATGGGGATAATAATTTTGAGATTTCTAATGGTGATATTAAGCATATTATTAATTACGAGAGAAGACTTGCACTTGTAGAACTTGGATGTTGAGAGGAATTCCATGTCCTCATGATATTTGTTCCCTATATCACTTAGGATAGAATCAAGATGACTTGGTTGAACATTGGTACAGAAAGACCGCCTTCATGAAAGCTTACCAGTGTTTTATACAACCTATTCCCAATATGAAGATGTGACTAGAATCATCAAATCCCTCTATTGAGCCACCTAAACCAAAACCAATGCCAGAAAGGCCTAAAAGATGTTGGAGAAGAGCAAAGGATGAGCCAAGAAAGAAACATGGCAAGCTGTCAAAGAAAGGAGTGAAGAAGACTTGTTCAAAGTGTCATCTGTTAGGTCGTAACAAAATTGCATGTAAATCAGGGGTAAGATCAATTAATGTTCTCTGATGTTAGTATTCTATAATTCACACCAACTGTTTATGCTTGTAGCCTAACATGGGAGATACTCAAGCAAGTCAGTCAACTCAAAGAAGTCAGCCAACTCTAAGGAGGCAGCCAACCTCAATCATGCCTAGCATTTCATCCTCAATTTGTGAGGATATATATGCTGTGAAAAGATGTGGTCAAAGTCCAGTCCAGTTATGTAGGAAGAGGAAGAGGAAGGGGAAATGGCCTAGGAAGGGCATATTTTAGATCAGCAGCTACTGTTATTGAAGGAAGGGGCATAGGCACACAACAAGCATCTGAAACTCAGCAAACAGTAGGATATAAGAGGTCTAGGTAGTCTGGTTTTGGTGTTTATCAAGACACAATGACTGGAAGAACTGTCATGAGTGTAAGTTATACCTATGTTATTATTATTTTTCTTTAAGTTAATAGCAGACTCTAATATGTTATTATTTTGCAGCCTGGTAACCCTTCTGAGAGGGTGATAGCACCCGGTACATATAGGGATGCATATACAACTAATATACACCTTGGATTTTCACCTAATAGTTTGAAATGGAAAGGAAAAAAGGCAGTGACAACTTCACAACTTCAAAGAATGAGTGCTGCTAAGAATATGATTGCAAACTTAAGTAATCAATGTTTCAGGCCATTGTTGGTGTTCTTCAGTTGTTAAGTCATGGTTGTTGTTGACATTGTTGGTGTTCTAAAATTAGGGACCATTTTTGTTGTTATTGTTGACATTGTTGGTGTTCTAACAGTTGTTAGAAACAAATTGCTGCTTTTGGTTTCGTGTTAGAAAATTTCAGTTGTTAACACTTCTGTTGCTTTTGGTTTCATGTTAGAAACAATTTGCTGCTTTGTTCCTTCTGTTGTTGGCAAATGTTATAGATTTAAAACCAAAGTATTAGCGAATTTTAGAGCTTTAAGACCAATGTATTAGTCAATTTCAGAGCTTCAGCTGTTTGCCATTTTAACAGATTATGCAGCGAAAGAAACAATAAGTCAGCCAGCAACCTTCAACAAAGACTAATTCATTTCTTCATAAATGCACGTATGCAAAAGACAATAGATAGATAGATACAAGATTCAGGTTTTTTCATTGACAAACACAAAATTGCCACCAACCTTCAATCCCACCCAAAAACTAACAATAATATTGCCGTCAACCTTCAATAAAATACAGGCACGACCAAATACGCAATGAACACGATTATAAACACAAAAATCCACTTCTTCCTTGTCCGAGCTAATTTTGCATCATTTTCTTTGACCCTTTTTAACAAACTATTAATGGTCTTCTTAGCTTGATCGGGAAAGTCTTCGTCATACCATCTAAAGTAGACGCAAACACCTAGCTCCTTCAAAAGAGGATGAATCAGAAAAAAGATCAAAAGAAAATTAACCCAGTTTGCTAAGCATAAGTGCAAAAAGATGGCCAACTTACTTTGTCCAATTTACATCCATAAAATCGACGACCTGGACCATGAAATTTTCAGCTTTGCGTTAAAACCACAACAATAAAAATCCAATCCCCTTTGAGAACTATCTTCTCTTTGCGACATGGCTACAACAGCTTAAATTTGGAAGACAACTAGTATAATAGATTACAATTTCCAATTAATTTAACGTAACATTCAACAAATTGAAGAAAAAATACAAGTCTTTGAATATTCATGGAGATGGAGATTTTGAGATTTAGGGTTATTTTGCAGCTGTTAATGAAGAAAGAGATGGGGAAAGCGGGTGTAAAACGTGCCCAACGGTAAGATTTATTACCGTTAAAATGGGACTGAAATTAGAGCCTCACGCACGACTTGGGTCTGGAAACTCACTTAATATGACAAGTCAGCGTTTTGTGTTTAAGTGGTACATGAGGGAATGAGTTGGAGTGTCAAAATGAAAAATGCCAAAGTAAAAATGTTAAAAATAAAAAGCGGAGCCTAATTTAAGGGGCCATTTATGGGTTTGGCCTTAATTATTTGAAGTTGTGAAGATATAACTTCTTCTAAAGCAATTGAAAGATATTTGTACCTTTTTGTTCTCTTCAATATAATGAGAAGTGCATTTTCATTTGATAAATTAGGCAAAACTAAAATAGGGTGGATACATCATACATCCTTATATTGCAAAACCCTATGTGAAATACTCCTAAGTAATCCAGGCTACAGGTATTTTAGCTCATCCTTACGAGTCCGATTTACATTTTCAATGTAAAGAGTTTTTTATATTATCCGGACAATTAAGGAATATGCACACGTAAGTCTTTTTGACACGTAGAATTTATAATCTTAAAAATAAAACAAATTACCTGCTATAATAAATAAAAGTTACCTGACGGTGTAAAAAAATATAACATGACAATATATATAATTTAAACTCTTTGCAAAATGATAGCGGAAATATTATTTGAAATACAAAAGCTAGGTTGAGACAAAAAAATAGAGCAGGCGAAAACGAGTTAGAGGAAAATGCAAAATAAAGAGAGTATAAGGGCATGGATTCTTTTTCTAATAGAGAGTACCAAAACCTAATCAAAACTTTTTTGAATAATTTAAAGGCCTCAAAATTATATCCCTTTTTAATGTCTTCTGTTCCCTAGTTATTATGCTCTACGGACTAAAATACATCCTTATACGATCAGATATAGGAAAATTATTTATATTATAGCTCTAATGGTAAGACTATGTCTAACAACTTGTTTGGATGGTTGTTATCTATTGTGTTATATGGTATTGTTACTTTAAATATAATGTTTATTTTGATTATTACTTAAATTTCGTATTGTTTAAATCTGTCGTTACGTAACGACGAAAAGTGTCACTTTATGGAACAATCGATTTGGTGTGATCGTGTCGTTTTCTTATTTTTATCTCATCTTACCTTTTTTTTTAAATTAAATAATCGTATGTTATACTTTACCCTACCTTTTTATATAATAATATTATTACTTCATACCATATTTATTCTTTATAATATTGCAGGTTTATTCTTCATATCGTTGATGCATGACATTATGAAACGACGGCAAGTAATACAGTTCAAATATTGTATATATTAAAACGATACAGTACAATACAATACAATACAATATAATACAATACAATACAATATTATATGATACATTATGAAACGATACATAATAACCATCCAAACAAGCGGTAAGTTCTAGTGTTAGAAGAATATAACAAAATCTTGGCCATTCGTTGTCTTATTCCATTTAATCTTATACAAGAATGAAAAATATCACAATATCTGATTCTTATTAGGAGGTTTTTACTTGACAAGCTATCAATATCAAGATAAAGAGACAATTTGAAAGAATATGCGAAAAAGAATCAATCGTGTATAGGAATATCAAATGCTAATCATGTAACGGATTCCTAATTTTAATTGCACTAAGTCAACAACTATTCTTTAACGTCACAAATATTTTCAAATTGATGTTCGTAATACATAATCTGAAAAATACTTATAGTGTGTTACCTACCTAATAAAACGATCTTTTTCTAAAGAAGATGATGAGATCCTTTGTTTGACGCTTATATGTTTAGAGCTTATAATTTTAAATTCCAACTACGTTTTTAAATACACTTATGAGTACATCATTGATGGAGAAAGCATAAGTAATTAACGCGGTATACATAATACAACAAGATTAATTAATCCAATTACAACTTGCACCAAATGTTTGTTAGGTGTTGTCCTAATTTTTCTTATTATATTTGATTTTTATATTTCTTGAAGGAAGGACAATATATTTACTATAATTAATTTTATTTTTTATGAAAAAGAAAATATAATTCTTCCATATCTGGCTAGCCCCTTTTTTTTGAGAAAAATATTTTAAATTTCTATAAATTAAGAATCCTTCATTCTCATTTAGTAATCCATAATGTATCCATAAGGCGTTTGAGAGTTTTGTTTAGAGAGAGAGTTTGTAAGACAATTGTTAGTCAGTTATTTGTGTGTGCCTCTTTGTAAGGTTATTCTTGATAATTTGTACTCTTTTTTATATAGTAGATTGCTCATCTACGCTTGTGAACGTACGTCAATTAACCAAATCACATTAAATGTTTGTGTCTCTAGTATATTTTTTTATTATTGTCTGATTTATCATCGTTCAAAATTTGTTTTACTAGCTTCTGGCACCTGAGTATTTCGATCCTAACAATGTTTCTTTTATATATCCTCAATATTTTTTCTAATAAATTGGCGAAGTTAAAAAAAATGTTAGCTATTAAATCTATTACTACCATTTGCCAACAAAAGGAAGCGGGTCAACACATATATACATATGGTACAATAAAAATATATAAAGGCTGTTATGACTCTCATGATATAAATTAAACAGAAATTAAGTAGGCAGGGACTAGGTCAATTGGGATTTTGATATAAATATATCTAACTTAATCAATTTGGGTTGACAAAATTGAACGTGCATTCAGTTAGTTAATCCAAAATCTTAATATTTTATATAAACTGTTATAAAAATCAAAGCGTCTATCTATCAAGATACTACATGAAGAATAAGTAAGAAAAAAATTATAAGTGTTTCCTTACAGAAATTAATAAGGCGAATATTATATAATGCAACAAAATAAGAATTGTTACCTAACTCCAAACTCAGATCCTTATAAGTCGAGGATTAATTTTGGATTAAGTTTGAAGGAATTTTTTTCTAGAAAATGCATTAAGTCCTCATTTTGGATTATTCTTGTGTGTATGTATTATAGTTGTTGCTTGTAGATTTCCAGGAATGTATTTAAAAGCAGATGTGATTAAGTTGCTATTTTAAATTTAATTTATGAATTGCAATCTGATTGTAGTTGTTGCTTATAAATGTCCTTTTGTCTTTTTGTAATGAACCTTTCTTTTGAATGAAATGAAGTATTGTTTGTTTTGTATTAGAAAAGTAATATATGAAATATTAGACAAAAGACTTAATAAGGCAGTTGCATATATAGTATAAAAATACATATTTGATCTCATTGATCATAAAAAAGAAACAGACTTGATAAGACGGTCACAATTGCATAAGTAGTACATAAACACCTTTTTGTTCTCATTTATCACCAGCAAAACAGACATCATAAGATAATAAAATATGCAATCTATAGCAGCCTAAATTTTTTTTATTATAAGTTGCAATACATTCAGCCAAAAAACAGTCTCTACATCATTTGGGTGATTTTGCAGTGGTGTTTTCTTGGCTCAACTTAACATCCACAGACCTTATTTTAATGATTTCTTTGCCTCTCAATTGTTGAAGCTACCTTAATGTCATAGGTTCTTTGCTTTTTCATTTAATATCTCTTGTTGGTTGATGACCTAGATCCAGTTACTTATGTTAAAGACCTCACATTCATGATTTTTGTAGAAGACATTCTAGGCTGCCAAAAACCAAAAGATAATGAGAGAGTGAATTCACCTAAATATGAGAGGTAGCTTATAGATTAAAAACTCATCTTAAAACTTACATTTTGAACAGTGAAGCCACTTTGAGTGTGTAACACTCCTATCCTAACAATCAATGGCCTCTTATGTTGTGTTTTTACTCCATTACTGCTAATATCAATATCCTACCTCAACCAATTAAAAGATAAAATTTGATGACATAAAAGGGAAGAAATTCACCTTTTCTTTAGAACCTTTCTGCCTACCCCTTCCTCTTTCAGTACTTTGTTCTGGTAGATTTGAACTACCAACGCTTGCAAGCACATAACTTGCTGAAGCAGCAGTAGGATTATTTTCTGCAGCTTTATGACATTGATGGTAGGCTAGAAATTCATATTTTAGTCGTACTTTACACTCTAATAAATGGACTTTATTCGTATTTGAGCTTAAATATTGATGATTTGCACTTATTACATGTTTTACGCTTTGAGCTAAATTGAGTGATTTGGAGCTTTGAAGTCTGAGTAAAAGCCCAAGGAATTAAACTGGGATCTCATTCGGAGTCGAGGACCAAGTTTGAATCCCAAAAATTAAGGAAAAACATTACTCTGAGCTTTTTACACTGCCGCGCCGCATGGGGCACCGCGAGGCGCGACAGTGCTAGGGCATGTCTGACAGAAAATCAACTCTCTAAAAATTTCCACTAGCGAGATGCAGGGCGCAACGCGGTAGTGTATTTTCGTTGTCCAACTTTTCCCACTTCAACTCAAAGAGGGTAATTTCATTCGGGCCCGTTCCTACTTGGTATAACTACACCGAAAACATGATATTTTTAGGACTTTTGACCTACAAAAAATTTGGAGAGCATTGGAGACTCTAAGGCATAAGGATTCATCATTTTTTCCTCAATTCAACACCCGTGTTTGGATTGAATCCATATTTTCTTATTCTTTAACTCTCTTTGTGATGACTTTCTCCGTGATTATGGAGTAGTTTACTTTAAGGTTTGACGGATATGGTATTTTGATCGATATTGGTGGATTTTAACTCTAGTTATTTTGGATGAATTTGTTTATAAAGTTTTGAATTGATTGCAATTTAGTTCACTGAATTATTTAACCGAAAGAGGAATATTTTTCGTGAATATATTTGCATTATTTCATTTGGTTTAATTCAATGATTCTTTTAAGTAATCAAAATAGCTTGTTAAATTGTTGACTAAATCAAGTTAGGAGAATATTCGAGAGACATTTTCCTAAAAGACTAGTCCATTAACGTGCTCTTACATACCTTCACAGTGCCTTATATTAGTTCACATCGTAGAGTTTAAATTTAATCAAGAGAGGAGTCTTGGCTATAAGATTTAACTAGTGAATTTGTGAGAATTATTAGAATATTAGGGTGGATTGAACAAGAGTTAGACCCCAAATAGCTATCTTGCACCTATCCTCACAATTTGATTATTTCTTTGTTGCTCAACTCTTTTCTTTCTGTGATCAATTGTTAATTACTTTTATTTTAATAATTAATTTTAGTTCATAATCATTCCAATCAAAGTGTTAATCATCCTGGTAGCGTTTAAGCCATAAATTACTTGAACATTATTTAAATCTAATCCCTGTGAAGACCATAAGTAAACTATACTATCTTTGGGTAGCGAGCATTAATTTCATATTGTGTTTTGCGCTCGTCAAACATCCTCTCTTGTTATGACCCTTGTTATGACAATTGCTACATGTCAGTTCTGCTCTACTTTTGAATAATTTTCCTATCTTATTTTTACCTTGGCTCTTTTCTTCTCACCTTTTTGGGCATGCCTGGCATCTTCTTGACATGAAGTGGTATAAAAAATGGGTTTTGTGACTCTGGCCACTTATTCATACCCAAAATAGGATGAAGAAAGTAACCGTATGTTTTCATGTAAGTGGATTTAGTGTACCGGTGAGAAATATAGTTCAATGACTCCAGATTTTTATAATGCAAGGCAGCAACTGCATGAGCACATGGTATATCTTTTAACATCCAAGCTTTGCAGGTGCATGCCTGCAGGTTGATATCCACCAGATGCTTCACTTCAGTTGCACCTGATCCTTGCTTCACTTCAAACACAATTCCAGAAAATGTTACATTTCATAGACCTTTTTGTGTTCTTTTCCAACACTTTAATGGCTATTGGTGAAATATCAGTAATCCAAGTATTTCCAAACTGTATCAGTTTACCTATTTTGTTCATCATCTTCACCCTTATTTCTTCAAGCATTGTCACTATAGTCTTCTTCCTTGCTGCCAATATCCAAGAATTGAAACATTCAACACCGTTATTGTCATCACTGTCACACTTGCTGAATGTGTTGAAATACACCTTGCTCTATTTTTATGATGATCTGATAGGTCATCTTTAATTTTAATCTTCATTTCTGTGTTTAGAAACCTCGGTTAATCCATTCATCATTTCTTGATTTGCGTGCGTAGTCCGTGTCTTAATCCTGGAGATTTTATGTGAAAAATTGATAAAAATATAAAATTTTGCCTTAAAACTCATTTGAGTTGGCTTTAGTCAACGTTTTGAAAAAACAGACCTGGATCAGTATTTTGACGGTCCCGGTGGGTCCATATCATAATTTGGAACTTGGGCGTGTGTCCAGAATCGAATTCGGAAGTCCCTAGCTTGATCAAACACCATTTGCCGAAAACTAAAAATTTAAAAGTTTAATGATTTCCAAGTTTGACCGTAAATTGACTTTGTTGACATCGGACTCAGATTTCAATTGGGACTTACATGCAAAATTTGAGGTTATTCCCGATTGATTTGGCATGTTTCGTCGCGAGTTATAGAATTGAAAATTTCATAAATTCCTTAAGTTTGAATCGAGGTGCGATTTCTAGTTTTGGCATGTTTGACGTGATTTGAGACCTCGAGTAGGTCCGTATTATATTACGGGACTTTTTGGATTATTCGTACGAGGTCCTGATGGGCTCGGATGAGTTTCAGACGAGCTTCAGATCAATTTCATACCTTGGACAGGTCTGGTTCTGGTGCTTTGCACCTGCGACATTTTGGAGCGTAGGTGCGACTCCGCTTCTACGTGAACCATGTCGCTTCTGCGACATTGAGGCAAGGGAGGAAACTTCGCTTATGTGAATCTTTGCATGCAGGTGTGATGCCGCTTCTGCGGCCCAGCAATCGCACATGCGGAAGGCTTGCTTCTGCGGCTCCATTTGGCGCTTTTGTGCAGTTGCAAATGCGATTCATTTTAGGCAGATGCGTCCTCTGCTTGGCAAGCTTGCTTCACAGATGCGAGATTTATCTCGCAAAAGCGAGACCGCAGGTGCGAAATAAATTTCTGCAAATGCGAAAAGACCTGGGCAGAATGCTTAAGTTCGAGGGTTTTGCATTTTTGTTCATTTTTGAGTTTGGAGCTCGGGTTTTGGGTGATTTCAGAGGGATCCTTCATGAGTTTGAGTTGGATAAGTATTCATTATCCGAAATTAGTTATATTGCTTGATTTCATACTTATTTACATCATTAATTAGTTATTGAATGGAAGAAAATGAGATTTTAGTAAAATCTTCCAAAAATAAACAATGAGGATTTGAAAGGCGATTTGATAACGGAATTCGATAATTTTTGTATGGCTGGACACGTATCAGAACGGGTGTTCGGATTTCGTGAATTTTTGCCGGGTTCCAAGGTGCGAGCCCCGGGTTGACTTTTTCAAAAATGATTTAAATTGAACCTATTTCAAATTGTGAGGAGTTTCTAAAGTTTAATTTGAATTGTTGGCCAATAAATTTCTAGATTTGGTTGTTTCGAAGGCTTATTCGAAAGGAAAGGCCATGGTCGAGTGATCGCTTGAGTTGCGAAGCAAGATATGTGTCGTGGTTAACCTTGATTTGAGGGATTAGGACTTGTTTGTCTATTTGCTACGTGATTAAATGTGTAGGTACAATGTATATGTGAGGTGACAAGTACTTATGCGTTGTATTTGAGTCAAAGCATGTGCGTGGAACTTGTTTCTTTGTGATTTATTGCCTATTTAATTACGATATCCATGCTTAGGTTAGGTTATTACTTAATTAGTCATTCTTTCTGTATTTATTGCTCATTTAATAATTGTTGAATATTTTAGAAGTTGAGGTTGGTACCCTAGTATCATATTGGACGATAATACAAATCCCCGCATTTAAACTGTTTTTCCTAATTTATATTTTCCTTGATCCACGGTAAGAAAGAGTGTAAAAGCATGAAGGGTGATGCCGTTCCATTGATATCATTTATTCATCATAATTTGGTAAGGAAAAGAGCTAAAGCACGAAGTGTGATACCGTGCCATTACATGTTACTTATGACATCATTTCATGGTAAGGATGAGAGTAAAAGCACGAAGGGTGGTGCCATACCATTTTTTATACTATCAACTACCTGTCTTCATTGTTGATCATTTATTTGGCTGCTACGTGATATTTCTCCTATTGTGATTACCATATTTTTTCCCTTTCGCATGTTCCCTCTCAATTTGTACATTTTTAATCATTGTATTCGTTACTACTTCGTATATGTATATACTTGCACATGTTGTTTACGTAGGTGTTCTGTCATAGCCTCGCCACTACTTCGTCGAGGTAGGCTCGACACTTACAGAGTACATGGGGTCTGTTGTACTCATAGGACACTCTGCACTTCTTGTGTAGATTTTGGAGCCGGTCCCAGCGGCGGTCAGTAGATTGCTCGGGGTTGACTATTGGACGGAGCCTTGAGGTATAGTTGCCCGGCGTTCGCAGCCTTGAAGTCCCCTTCTACTTTATCTTATTTGTTTATTTTCTTTCAGACATCTTTACTTTCATTCAGACCTTTACGTGTATTATTCTAGTAGCTCGTGCACTTATGACATCAGATTCGGGGATGTATTTATATATTTTAGCTGTTATGGTTTTCCGCACTTTCTTTCAGTTTCAACACAGTTATTTCAGTAATTGACATCGGATTAATTTAATTTGTTTAAAAAAATGGCTTAAGATTATTCTAACGTTGGCTTGCCTTGCAAGTGAATATTAGGTGCCATCACAATCCCGGAGGTGGAAATTCCGGGTCGTGATATTTGGTATCAGAGCACTAGGTTGCCTAAGTATCACGAATCACGAGTAAGCTTAGTAGAGTCTGAAGGATCGGTACAGAGACGTTTGTACTTTTCTTCTAGAGGCTATGGTGTTTAGGAAAAATATCATTTCTTTCTACTTTATCGTGCGATTTTTATCCTATCATTGATGATTAAACCCTTCTATTCTTATCCTCTCGTAGATGGTGAGAACACGCACTACACCTATCGCTGAACAGGATCCAGAGCCCCTTTTGTAAGCTACGACTAGGGGCAGAGGCCGAGGTCGCGCCAGTGGCCGAGGCAGGAGCAGAGGCAGAGCTCAGCTTAGAGCTCGAACACCAGCACCCGCAGTAGAGCCTCAGTTGGATCTTGAGGAGGAGGTTCCAGTTTAGTATGTACCCGTTGGACCAGCTCATGTCCCGGAATGGTTCATAGCCACTCCAGTACTTCAGGACACTCTTGTCCGTTTGATGAGCCTTATGGAGGGTGTGGCCCAGAATGATACATTTTCGGAGGCACCATCCGTCTCACGGGCTGAGGGAGGAGCACAGACTTCCACTACTCACACTCAGGAGCAGATGGCTGCCCACTATCAGGCTCCAACAGCCCCACCAGTTGGGGTAATTCAGCCAGTTGTTGCGCCATAGGTCAGTGATAGGCCTGCCATGTCTTCTGAGGCTTTGTCGAGGTTGGACAAGTTTACCAAGCTCTTTCCAGTTCACTTCAGTGGTGCATCTTCAGAGGACCCATAGGATTATCTGGACCGCTGCCATAAGGTATTACAGAATATGGGTATAGTTGAGACCAATGGGGTCGATTTTGCTATGTTTCAAATGATTGGTTCTGCCAAGAGGTGGTGGAGAGATTATACGTTGACTAGACCAGCTGGGTTGCCTGCACTTACTTGGGATCAGTTTTCATAGCTATTTCTAGAGAAGTTCATTCCTGTCACTCTGAGAGAGGATTACCGCAGGCAGTTTGAGCATCTTCAGTAGGGTAGTATGACTGTTAGCCAGTATGAGACTCATTTTTTGGATCTAGCTCGCCATGCAATTATCTTTCTCCCTACTGAAAGGGAGAGAGTGAGGAGGTTTATTGATGGGCTCGCTTACACTATCAAGCTACAGACGGCCAAGGAGAGCGGGAGTGATATTTCTTTCCAAACGGCTGTAGATGTTGCTAGACGGATAGAGATGGTTCTTGCTCAGGAGAGGGGACATGTGTTTGATAAGAAGCCTCATCATTTCGGTGGGTTCAGTGGTGCCTCTTCTTTGGTAGAGGCCATCCTCCCAGGCCATTTCGGTCAGCGCTCCAGGCATCTCATAGTTCTTCAGGGAGTCGCGGTCCTTATGTTTCTCATCCTGACCAGCTAGCCTACAGTGCACCATCAACTCCTGTTAGTGCACCTCCGATCCAGAGTTATCAGGGTGGTTACCTAGGTCGATAGGGCCAGTTCTAGGGTCAGCAGTCATAACAGTTGAGCGCTTGTTATACTTGTGGGGATTCGAGGCACATTGCTAAATTTTTCCCCAGGTCACAAGGCAGCGTGCAACATCAGGGTTCTCGTGCTATTATTCCGGCACGAGTTGTTCCACCGCCAGCCCATCCAGCTAGGGGCAGGGGTCAGGCAGCCAGAGGTGGGAGTCAGGCCGTTAGAGGTGGAGGTCAGGCCGTTAGAGGTGAAGGCCAGCCAGCTAGAGGCCGTCTCATAGATGTACTTCAGAGTAGTGGGTCCCAGCCCCAATTTTGGAAAGCTTAGGCTTGAGGCCGAGTCATCTGACTCCATGATCACAGGTATTGTTCCAGTTTTCCATAGAGATGCTTCTGTTCTATTTGATCCAAGATCTACTTATTCCTATTTGTCACCTATTTTGCTTCGTATCTTGCTGTGCCTCATGATTCTTTGGGTGCTCCTGTGCACTTGTCCACGCGGGTGGGAGATTCTATTGTCGTAGATCGTGTCTGTCGTTCGTGGGTGATTACTATTGAGAGTCTCGCGACTAGGGGTGTTCATGGTTCGGTTTGGGTCGATTTTTCCCTAAAAAGAAACCAAACCAAGTAAGTCTATTTTTCACATGTTGGAGCCAAACCAAACCAAACCAATTAAGTCGCTTTTGTCGGTTTTTGTTGGTTTTTCAATTTTTTCGGTTATTTGTCAGTTTCTTTCTTAAATATGAGTCGTACACTACCAAACGCATATTTCTGCAACTGCATTTTCAATGTAACACTATCAAATCAATTGCTCTTTGAGAATTCTATTATTTACCAAGATATATTGATGATAATTGAATCAAATAATGATGATATTTAAGTATGATTATCTTTAACATGAAATAAATTCTTGTACTTAGCAAAAGAAAACTACCAATCAAACTAGTATGTAAAGGCGAAGAATTAGATTATTATAATAGTAAAGAACTAGATTAAAAATACAAATGACTAATATGTATCATAAAATTTTATAAACTTTATATAAAAATATACATTTATATAGGTGTAATAATAAATTTAAATAGCTACTTTTATAGTCGATTTGGTTCGATTTTTTTTGATCTTTTTTTATTAAAACCAAACCAAACCAAACCAAATTTTTGGCTTTTAAAAATCAAATCCAAAACCAAACCAAACCTTAAAAGTTTTTTGATTGGTTTGGTTCGGTTTTCAAATTGGTTCTATTTTTTGGGTTTTTATAAACACCCCTAGCTGTCACCTTATCATGCAATATTGAATTGTCATGCCAAGATGGTGATCTTAGCCATGTCGGGGTTTCCTCGATTGGAGTGGAAAGGAACTTCTAGCCATTCTACCAGCAGGGTTATCTCTTATGTGAAGGCTAGGTGTATGGTCGAGAAGGGCTGTCTAGCTTATTTGGCTTATATTCGTGATTTTAGTGCGGAGGTTCCTTCCATGGATTCAATACCAGTTGTTTGTGAGTTTCCAGAGGTATTTCATGCAGATCTGCCGGGTATGCCACCAAACGAAGATATTGACTTCTGTATTGATTTGGCTCCGGGCACTTAGCCCACTTCTATTCCACCATACCTTATGGCCCTGCTAGAGTTGAAAGAGTTGAAGGAGAAGTTACAATATTTGCTTGATAAAGGCTTCATTAGACCTAAGTGTCTCGCTCTGGGGTGCTCCTATGTTGTTCGTGAAGAAGAAAGATGGATCGATGAGGATGTGCATAGACTATCAACAGTTGAACAAGGTCACTATCAGAAACAAGTATCCGTTGCCAATGATTAATGACTTATTTGATCAACTTCAGAGTGCCAAGTGTTTTCCAAGATTGATTTAAGGCCTGGCTACCATCAGTTGAAGAATAGGGCATTTGATGTCCCTAAGACAGCTTTCCGCACTCGGTATGCGCATTATGAGTTCCTAGTGATGTCATTTAGGCTCATAAATGCCCCAACAACATTTATGAATTTGATGAACCGGGTGTTCAAGCCCT
The DNA here is from genome assembly GCA_002018475.1 of Nicotiana obtusifolia. Taxonomy (NCBI): domain Eukaryota; kingdom Viridiplantae; phylum Streptophyta; class Magnoliopsida; order Solanales; family Solanaceae; genus Nicotiana; species Nicotiana obtusifolia. The sequence goes on from MCJB01036174.1 coordinate 58,259, forward strand.
ATTTGGATTCTTTTGTGGTTGTATTAATTGATGATATCCTGATCTACTCCCGCAGTTGGGAGGAGCACGAGCAGCATCTTCGGATTGTACTCCAGACTCTGAGAGATAGCCAATTATATGCCATGTTTTCAAAGTGTGAGTTTTGGCTAGACTCAGTCGCCTTTTTGGGGCACGTCGTATCTGCAGAGGGCATAAAGGTGGATCCTAAGAAGATTGAGGCAGTTTAGAACTGGCTTAGACCTACTTCAGCTATAGAGATCTAGAGTTTCCTGAGTTTGGCAGGTTATTATTGCAGTTCGTGGAGGGGTTTTCATCCATAATAGCCCCATTGACCAGATAGACCCAGAAGGGTGCCCTATTCAAATGGTCAAACGAGTGTGAGCTGAGCTTTCAAAAGCTCAAGACTTCCTTGACTACGACGCTGGTGTTGGTGTTTCTCATATGTTCAGGATCTTACATGGTGTATTGCGATACATCTCGTATTGGGCTCGGTGTAGTATTGATGCACGGTGGCAGGGTGATTGCATATACGTCGCGGTAGTTGAAGGTTCATGAGAAGAATTACCTAGTTTATGACCTAAAGTTGGCAGCTATTGTTCATGCGCTGAAGATTTGGAGACACTATCTTTACGGCATGTCATGCGAAGTATTTAAGGATCATAGGTTTCTAAAGTATTTGTTCAAACAAAAAAAACTCAATTTGAGGCAGCAGAGGTGGTTGGAGCTGTTGAAAGACTATGATATCACCATTTTGTATCATCCAGGGAAGGTCAACGTGATAGCTGATGCCTTGAGTAGAAAGGCTATGACCACGGTTAGTCTTGTGTATATTCCTATTAGTGAGAGGCCGGTTGCTGTAGACGTTCAGACTTTAGCCAATCAGTTCGTGAGGTTAGATGTTTTGGAGCCCAGTCTTATTCTAGCTTGCGCAGTCGCTTGGTCTTCCTTGTATGAGCGCATTACAGAGTGTCAGTATGATGGTTCACATTTGCTTGTCCTTAAGGACACGGTACTGCACGGTGGTGCCAAACAGGTTACTGTGGGAGACGATGGAGTTTTGCGGATGCATGGTCGTATTTGTGTGCTCAATGTGGATAGACTTCATGAGTTGATTCATGAGAAGGCCCACAGTTCTCGGTATTCTGTTCATCCGGGTTCCGCCAAGATATATCAGAATTTGCGAATACATTATTGGTGGAGGAGAATGAAGAAGGATATAGTTGCATATGTAGCTTGGTGTCTAAATTGTCAACAGGTAAAGTATGAGTATCAGAGGCCTGATGGTTTGCTTCAGAAGCTAGAGATTCCTGAGTGGAAGTGGGAGCGTATCACTATGGATTTTGTTGTTGGAGTCCCATGAGCTCAGAGGAAGTTTGATGCGGTATGGGTCATTGTGGACACGTTGACCAAGTCTGCACATTTTATCCCAGTGGCAGTTACCTATTCTTCATAGCGGTTAGCTAAGATCTACATCTGCAAGATTGTCCGTCTTCACAGTGTGCCCGTGTCTATCATTTTTGATCCAGGTACACAGTTCACCTTGCACTTCTGGAGGGCCGTACAACGTGAATTAGGCACGCGGGTTGAGTTGAGTACAACATTTCATCCTCAGATGGACGGACAGTCTGAACGCACTATTAAGATATTTGAGGATATGCTTCGCGTTTGTGTTATGGATTTCGGGGGTTCTTGAGATCAGTTCTTGCCGCTTGCAGAGTTTGCCTACAACAATAGCTACAAGTCGAGTATTCAGATGGCTCTCTATGAAGCATTATACGGGAGACGATGTCGTTCGCTAGTTGGATGGTTTGAGCGGGGAGAGGCTCGGTTGTTGGGTACAAATGCCTTGGATAAGGTCAAGATTATTTAGGATCGACTTCGCATAGCTCAGTCTAGGCATAAAAGTTATGCCAACCATAGATTTCGTGATGTTGCATTCATGGTTGAAGAGAGGGTATTGCTCTGGGTTTCACCTATGAAGGGTGTGATGAGGTTCAGAAAGAATGGCAAGTTGAGCTTAGGTACATCGGACCCTTTGAGATTCTTGAGAGAGTGGGTGAGGTAGACTACAGGCTTGCACTACTACCTAGTTTATCAGCAATTCATCCGGTGTTCCATGTGTCAATGCTTCGGAAGTATCACGGTGATCCGTCCCATGTGTTAGATTTCAGCTCAGTCCAATTAGACAAGGATTTGACTTATGAGGAGGAGCCGATAGCTATTCTAGCCTGGCAGGTCCGACAGTTGAGGTCTAAGTGTTATCCTTCAGTTCGAGTGCAATGAAGAGGTCAGCCGATTGAGGCAGCTACTTGGGAGTTCGAGTCGGACATACAGAGTAGATATCCACACCTGTTCACCAGTCCAGGTACTTTTCTATTTCCGTTTGAGGATGAACGTTTATTTTAGAGGTGGAGAATGTGATGACCTAATAGGCCATCTTTTATTTTAACCTTCATTTCTATGTTCTGAAACTTTGATTAGCTCCATTCAGCCTTTTTCAATTTAAGCGAGCAGTCTGTATCTTAATCCGGGAGGTTTTTATGTGAAAAATTAACAAAAACGTAAAATTTTGCCTTAAAAATCATTTGAATTAACTTCGGTCAACATTTTGAACTAACAGACCCGGATCTGTGTTTTGATGGTCCCAGTGGGTCCGTATTGTGATTTGGGACTTGGGCGTATACCTGAAATCGAATTTGGAAGTCCCTTGCTTGATCAAACGCCATTTGCCGAAAATTAGAAATTTAAAGGTTTAAAGATTCCCAAGTTTGATTGTAAATTGTCTTTGTTGACATCGCGCTCAGATTTTGATTCCGAGAGTTGGAGTAGCTCCGTTATGTCATTTCAGACTTACATGCAAAATCTGAGGTTATTCCGGATTGATTTGACATGTTCTAGAATTGAAAATTTCATAAATTCATTAAGTTCGAATCGAGGTACGATTTGTAGTTTTGACATGATTTGAGACCTCGAGTAGATCCGTTTTATGTTACGGGACTAGTTGGAATATTCAGACGACATCTCGAGGGGCTCGGGTGAGTTTCAGACGAGCTTCAGATCAATTTCATACCTTGGACAGGTCTGGTTCTTGTGCTTCGTACCTGCGACATTTGGGAGCGCATGTTGATCACGTCCATAGCACACCTCAAAAGAGGTATGAAACGGTCGCTTGCAATAATAGAAACCCAACTAAAAGTCGTCGTTGAATCCACAGGGAGCTAAGATAGTAGTTAGGGTTATATATTTCAATGTGAGTGATTGGATTATCTACTATTGCACTTCCGTAATAAGATTTATTTTCTATTTCTAATTTTACTCTATTGATTGCAAAATAAAGGAAGAAGACTAGAGAAAATTATTTTTAAGGTTTTTCCAAATGGATAAAAAGCTTAGGGCTGTGACCATTACTTAGATGTTTGCCTAATGGGTTAAAGACTTTAATGCTTGTTTCGTTGATTGGGGTGTATTATAGCTATCAACTCTAATTTATTCACTCAATACCTTTCGGTCAGAGAGTGATTTTGCCCATATTGGCTTTCTCAAGACCAAATGGGTATCATCCAAAACAGTTGATAAGAGCTCAAGTTGGGTTATTACTTATCTCTAGGTTGAACCCTTTAATTGGGTTAATCAATCTCTCAATTGACCCAATTCCTTGTTAGCTAAGTTTTCCTAGACTAGGTCTCTCTTTCTCAAGTAGAGACTAAGTCAAATAGGCATGGACCAACGTTTGCAATCATTAATTCCACGATTAAAGCTAAATAATAAACACACGATGATGACGTACAAATCTACTACTAAAAAGTAAATGGACACGGTCGCATGCAATATAATTTACCCAGCTATGAGTCGGGGTCGAATCCCACAGAGAACAATATGTAGGCGATTAGGCGTGTAAGAGAATTATCACTTGTTATGCTAAGCCAAACACTTAGAAAGGTTTTGAGAAAATATCTACAACTAATTGCGAAAATATAAACTAACCTAGAAAGCAAGTGAAATGATCAATGGCTATAAGCATGGATGCAAATGGAATTACACTCAAGTAACGATCCAATGTATTTCACGATTTTACAAATATGAGCGAGTTTATATTAATTAGCCTCGGGTAGTAATTCTATAGTAGCTTCTTCCAAATACTAACAAGACTTCCTAATTGAATTATCCCTAAAACAATTAAGAGATTAAGCATATCCGGTTATGGCTACAAGTAGTTCAATCCTATCCCTAGGTAGAATCTATAAAGTGAGGGTTAAAGCCTCAAGTTCTTGTTATTTAATCTTTCCCAACCCCAAATTTTCTTTTCCAAAATTAATTTGAAGTAAATGGGTGAGTCCTAGGGTTAGCTAATCCCTTTGGAAACATTAAAGAACAAAAATAATTAAAGATACAATAACTCACTTTAGTATAAATAAAAATCGTTCAATACAAAAGCACAACAAGATATTTAATCCACACATTAAATATGAATATTTCCATAAACAAGATTCAAGTGTTGGAAAAAAATACTACACACTTAGATATTCAATACAAAGCAAGGAAATGAAGAAATGAACATAAATGGGTAAGAAATTCTCAATTAAAAGTTTCAAATCTTCAAGACCCAAGTGTGTGTGCAAGAACCCTAGCTCCAAAACTTGTGTTCTATAGTCAAGAGACTGAAAATAAGTCAAAGGTATTTTACAAATGAGCTGGATCGTGTATTAAATGCTTTTGAGGTAAAAAACGCGAAATGCCAAAACTGCCCAGATTTCTGCCCAGATATGTGAATCGCGTTCGCGAAAACGGGCCTGTGATCACGAAGAGTAATGCTGTAAAGCATTTCAATCGCAAACCAGAAATCACGTTCGCATAGGGTAGTTGATAGCCGCTGATCAGCTTCTTGATCGCGTTCTAGAATTTGCCCTGCATTCGCAATGTATATTTTCCTGGCTTTCTGCGATCGCATGTCAATGTTCGTGATCGCGAAGAGCATTGTCTGGAAACAATCATCATTTGTTTTTTCATTTTAACACATTTTGACTTGGTTTCTTCCGTATCTTCTCTAAATCACTTGATACATGAAATATGCCAATAAATCTCAATAAATGCCTTAGTTTCTCAACAAAATCATACAAAAGCCTAAGTATCAAAAAGAGATATGTCGGTAAAATACCAACTTATGAAACCCTAAAACTTAAACTATTGCTTGTCCTCAAGCAATTCAACTACTAAGAACATCTTTTAATAAAATCATCAATTAAGCTCAATGGCATACCAAACATCATTTCAAGTCAAAGGGTTCAAATTAAGCACAATCTAGTGACTTTGGTTGGTACCAACAATTAATCCAAAGCATATGGATTGCCAACAACTTCTCATTTTAATTCAAGTACTCAAACACTACATTAATCAAAGTAGCAACCAAGTCATGACACTAAAGGTTCAAAATTTGCCTCATTATCACCATAATTTTCTTTTGTTTATTCCTTCCAATTGGAGATTGGATTAAGTTCACAATCCAAAATTTCATGTGCCCTCACGCTTAAGTGAGAATCCCAACTTATTAATTGCAATTTAAACACACATGGGATATCGAATGGAAGGATTAACTCTCTCTCTCTCACAATGATATTCAAATACACATAAGTTGTGCCATAGACTTGCCCTTCATGTATTTCTCCACTAATGTAGACACACTTGGTTCAAAATCAAGTAGGACTTAAAGGATTGTAATGTAGGTTTTTTGTTAAGGTAGGGTACAATTTGGATAAGAGTGACTCAAAACCTCTCCTAAGCACTACAATTTGCAACAATTAAAGCAAACTTCCTTCAAAAACAGTTTCCATCCTTTCTTCACTTTTCATTCCACACCTAATCTTCCCTTTATTTACAACTCCTTATTTTTCCTTCCTTTATCATCTTTCTTACTCTTTTAGTTTTCATTTTTCAAGGAAGGTTCCACTATATATGTTTTTTTGTTACATTTCATATTTTAAACAACTTCCACATCATATCTTTTTCAACCTTCACACCCCCAAACTTATGCTTTTAGCCTATGTTTACACTTTTAAAGTACTTAGGGAGGTAGGGTGCCAAAAGATAGATCAGTAAAGAATGACGGGTTAAAGCTTGTAACATGGTTGCCAAAGAAAAAGTTTAAAGGCTCAAAAGGGGTTGACTAGGGAAAATATGCAAGGGTAGGAAATTTACGGCACAATAACGGTCCAAGGAAGGTCTAACATCATTTTTTTAAACCAAGTTAGTCTAGGATTTCACCTTGAAGCATATTCCGAGCAAGTTCTAGACTGCAAATAATGCAAAAGAACTCACAACAAATCTCACCACACATGGCACATGCAAACTCGAGTGACATATGAATCCAAAATCCAATTAAAACCAATGAACCTAAAACACATATAGCCTAAAATACTATGAATTGAATCAAAGAGCCAAGAATAGAACCTAAAAGTCACAAGAAGAATTATCACTTCAACCATTTTTCATTTTAAAGATCAAAACTATGCTACAGCTTAAATCATGTTGGTACCAAACTAGCCACACGTTGGTTTATGGACCAAAAGATCACACCCAATAACCAATTTATTCACTACTAGTTACTAAGCTAACTAAAAAAAATATTTACCTAAAAAAAAACTAGACAAGACTAATCCCTTAAGAAAGTTGTCACGCCATCCATCATAGGGAAAAGTCAACCGGTATGACACAATTTATTTCCTTGGAAAAGAACCATTGCATAAAGAAAAACCAAGGAGTTTAATTAATACTAATACAAGTAAACAGAGTAACAAAATAAGAAAATAAAAACTAATGCTAGCATGCTAGAAATAAAATATAAAATATCACTAGTAAACTATAACATTAACCAATCTACACATGTTAACAAAAATGGTCATTCTCCACATACATCCATCATATATAAATGAGCCACCCCCCAACCTAAAGTGTTGCACTATCCTCAATGCAACTAAACAAAACAAGGAAAAATGAAAGAGGTGCTCTGTGTCTCCATGCCATAGACCTGGCGAGAGATATACCTGAGTGTGAGGGGTCCCTGCTCAAGTGGTACAATAGCAGTACAAGTCCCTGTGACATCCGTGGGAGAATCGAGCATGTTAGTGATGATGTCAGGAAACTGGCCAAATGAGGGAGATGCTACATCAATCTTTCTTTTCTTCTGTGCATTCCCTGCTCCCTTTCTCAGCAATAGATGAATGAGCTTCTCTGGGTTCTTTTTCTTCTATGTAGGCCTCTTCTCCATCCCCGCCTCATAGCATAAATGAGTGATTAGGGATGGGAAGAATAAACTCTTAGTCCTCTCTGCAATAACCCCTGCTATCTCATTAACAATAAGCTGTCCCACATTCACTTGTGTGCCCTCTATGAACACGCAAATCACCCTTGCCTTCTCAAGCGTAACCTCTGTCTCATTACGTAAAGGCATGACTTGAACACAGATAATGGAGAGTCATGTCTTGGACTTGGCAGTGAACTCAGAAGACTCGATCCTTGAGTGATTTCTTATCCAGTTCGGCATCTTTCCACCTGCAAATGGTCTACAAGCCACTGTGTGCCCAAGTCTTTAGCTCTATCCCTGCACACCTGGTTGTCAGCATTGGGAAGATTTTAATATGCATTTATCAGTTCTGGATCAAAGCGGACTTGCTCGCCCCTGATAGTAACAACCAAATCATTCTTGAAGTCAGTCTCCAAAGCATTTGCATAAAATTCTCTTATCACTTCATGATTGGCTATTCTTGGTTCTTCCGCAAAGCAAATCCATACACTCGATACTAATCTTCCATGGAACTCGGGCCATCGACCTTCAAGGCCGGTCAAGAGAATGCCATTTTCCTTAATCATGCTTCTACAGCTGTTTGTCGTAGCGGTGGGAACATCTTAGTGATGAGAATATGTCCCGATCAAAGTACTCCTCTTTGGCAACTTGTTCGACATATTCTTGAATATTTTCATTTGATGTCGAAGCCATTTTCAAGCTCAAAGAACCTACAAAAGGATTAAACATGTTAAACGCCTGTATGGACACTTAACACATTGTATTAGTTAGGCCAAAGAAAGCGATAAAAAAGCCTTAGAGTCAAAAATGGCGAAGCTGCTATTTTGCTGCCTAGGCATCATTGAATTGCGATCGTGGAACTTGGCACGCGATCGCAAAGAACAATTGGTTTTCCAGCTGAAATAAAGCTACGTGATCATAGAAGAATACTCGCGATCGTGATGAACAATTTTGGTTCTCAGCAGAATTCGACCTACGCGATCGCGGAATGGGGCATCACAATCGCGAGGGTCTTCTTCCTCGCCCAGTAACAGCTTGTTTGGGCATTTCATCAAATAGTTCGTGTGCCCCAATTTTCTTAGCAAGTTCACACCATCAACCCATGGTTTTTTACCCCAAAATTTCACAGAACCTCTCTCAAACTCTCAACCAATCTCTCATAGCAAACAAGCACACAGAGCAACATTCTCATTTGACAAAGAAAATAAAACTCAAGCCCTAAAACCTTGAAAATATGGCTGCCCTTCTACACATAATAAGAATTGGAAAAAGTGAGAGTTAAGGAAGAAATCCACTTACCTTAAGGATGACAAGTGAGTGATGCAATGGAATTGAAGTAACAGGAGGATTGGAGATGGTTTCCAGGGTTCAGGGGAGTAGGAGACAATCGTTTCTTCGTCTGGGGCAAAGTGGGTGTCCTTTGTTATTTCTAGTGTTTAAATGTTCAGAACTTACCTACCGCGATCGCCTGTCAATACCAGCATTCACGTAAAACAAACATACTAAAAAGACACGATCCCGTTTCTTTTATTATGATCGCGTAGGGATAGCAAAATTTTGTTTTGCGCGAACGCAAAGCTGTTTATGCAATCGCGAAGTGCAATAGTTTTCTGCAGTTTTCATCAGCTATTGTTTTTGTTTTTTGCTATCTGATCACCCCGATCTATTCAAATCAACTCCAAAAATTGTGAAATTGGCAGATTAGTCAAAAATAATATACTAAGCTATTCTAAAAAAGAAAATTTCAAAAAATATAAAAATTTTGAGAACGATGGGTTGCCTCCCACCAAGCGCCGCATTTAACGTCGTGGCACGACGCGAATCAACTTTACCACTTTTCTCGCCACTTGGACGATATGAATTAGGCACCTAACTTGGACTCAAGCTTGTATCCACGAGCAACGTGGGGTGGTAAGTAGATGATCAAGCCAAATACCATTTGCTTCATTTTGCATTTCTTGGCTTTCATGTGCGGAATGTCATTTTGCCTTCTTGTACTTTCAAATTGCAAGATGTATGGCTTTTTCTTCTCCTCTTCACAATCCCTCATTGAATCATGTAGTTCAATTCCCATATCACCACACAATTCCAATGTCAAGAAATGCTTGGAATGTGACAATAACCTCCCAACTTGCAACTTTTTCTGTATTTTGACATTCTCTTTTTCCCCCAAACTAGAGTCAAATTCAACCATATTCTCAACAACACTAGTTGACTCTAATTTTATTTTTTTCTCGGCATCACCAACAAGTATGAAGTCGGTTGGTGGATGTTCAATTCTTGATTCCTAAAAATAAAGCTCACTTTCTTCCTCGAAGTCGAACTCTTCTTGATCTCTTTCCACACTCTCAAGTTGGTGGGCATAGTGAGCCTCGACCATTATTTTCATTTGATCTTCCAAAATGCGGATATTCTCATCATTTTGAGTTGAAATGTGTTTCAAGTCCTTGAGTGCCAAGTTGTGCTTCTCCTCATTTTCAAGAATGGCCTCTAATATAAGCATCATCCTCTCACTTTGATAATTTGGGAGCTCTTCTTGATTTTGATCAAGTGCCAAAGAAGGATTTTCGGCTTCAACCTCTATGGAAGGTTCTTGGCTATTATTCACTTTCGAGGCTTTTTGGACCTCTAAAGCTTCAAGCCTTTCTCCCACTTTTGAGTTCAACCTTTCAAGCGCCAAATCATTTTGGAGATATTTTCCAAAAGCTCTTCCAAGGCACTTTGCTCTTTGTTTCCTCCTTCAAGTAGGCATTCCACCATGAGCTTGAACTCTCCATTTTGACCATGCTCAACTTCTTCCACTTCCATATCCCTATACTGGTTATCACAAAAAGTGGAATCATCACAGTGGGGGTTTGGGGAAGGGAAAGACAAATAAGCACACTTATCCCAATGACCATTTTGACCACATACTTATCACAAATACTCCATTCATGGGTTTGAGATTGTGCGCACAATCCGCCCCTGGAAGAATTTAAATAATTTTTCCACGAGTGTGGTCCTCCACTATAAGGACAAGGGTCATCAAAGTATGAACAACTACCTTTCGAACAATTTTTATTATGCGATGCCATTTTTCAAAACTAAGAAAATAAACAAGAAAAAAAAAGAAAATAAACAAAGATAACAAAAATAATGACACAAATATTCACAAGTTTGGACCAAAGCACGTCCGCTTACTTCTCAAACAACCTAAATACACCAAATTGATTCCCTGGCAACGACGCCAATTTTGATGACGTCCAAATCCATTACTAAAAAGTAAATGGACACAGTCCCATGCAATATAATTTACCCAACTATGAGTCGGGGTCGAATCCACAGAGAACAATATGTAGGCGATTAGGCGTGTACGAGAATTATCACTTGTTATGCTAAGCCAAAAACTTAGAAAAGTTTTGAGAAAATATCTATAACTAATTACGAAAATATAAACTAACCTAGAAAGCAAGTGAAATGATCAATGGCTACAAGCATGGATGCAAATGGAATTACACTCAAGTAACGATCCAATGTATTTCACGATTTTACAAATATGAGCGAGTTTATATTAATTAGCCTCGGGTAGTAATTCTATAGTAGCTTCTTCCAAATACTAACAAGACTTCCTAATTGAATTATCCCTAAAACAATTAAGAGATTAAGCATATCCGGTTATGGCTACAAGTAGTTCAATCCTATCCCTAGGTAGAATCTATAAAGTGAGGGTTAAAGCCTCAAGTTCTTGTTATTTAATCTTTCCCAACCCCAAATTTTCTTTTCCAAAATTAATTTGAAGTAAATGGGTGAGTCCTAGGGTTAGCTAATCCCTTTGGAAACATTAAAGAACAAAAATAATTAAAGATACAATAACTCACTTTAGTATAAATAAAAATCGTTCAATACAAAAGCACAACAAGATATTTAATCCACACATTAAATATGAATATTTCCATAAACAAGATTCAAGTGTTGGAAAAAATACTACACACTTAGATATTCAATACAAAGCAAGGAAATGAAGAAATGAACATAAATGGGTAAGAAATTCTCAATTAAAAGTTTCAAATCTTCAAGACCCCAGTGTGTGTGCAAGAACCCTAGCTCCAAAACTTGTGTTCTATAGTCAAGAGACTGAAAATAAGTCAAAGGTATTTTACAAATGAGCTGGATCGTGTATTAAATGGTTTTGAGGTCAAAAACGTAAAATGCCAAAACTGTCCAGATTTTTGCCCAGATTTGTGAATTGCGTTCGCGAAAACAGGCCTGCGATCGCGAAGAGTAATGCGACAAAGCATTGCGATCGCAAACCAGAAACCGCATTCGCATAGGGTACTCGACAGCTGCTGATCAGCTTCTTCATCGTGTTCGAAGAATTTGCCCTGCGTTCGCGATGTATATTTTCCTGGCCTTCTGCGATCGCATGTCAATGTTCCCGATCGCGAAGAGCATTGTCTGGCAGCAATCATCATTATTTTTTTCATTTTAACATATTTTGACTTGGTTTCTTTCGTATCTTCTCTAAATCAATTGATACCTGAAATGTGCCAATAAGCCTCAATAAACGCCTTAGTTTCTCAACAAAATCTTACAAAAGCCTAAGTATGAAGAAGAGATAAGTTGGTAACATACCAACTTATCACCCAATCATAAACAAACACTAAATTAGATACCCATAAGGTTTACACACTAGGATTGGGTCACAATCCTAGTAGAAATCTAGCTACTCATAATTGGATTTCAAGAAAATAGAGAAGAAAGGCTAATTAAACTCATATTGAAAGCTTCAACTGATTAAATCTATTGAAAATACACCAAAATAAAGTAAAACTTCCCAATATAGCAAAGAAAAATGACTACAGTAATTTCAGAGGTTCAAACTTGACCTAATTTTGTGAAACTCGTCTATTTATACAATGTTAAAAATCTTGGACAATAATGCCCCTCAGGAGGTTCTGCGACCGCACAATTCCATGTGCGGTTCGCAGATTTCTTCGTCTGGCAAGAGCCGGAGGTCTGGGGCCGCACAATTCTGAACTGTGGCCGCGAGACAACTTTTCTGCGGTTCTCTGATTTAGAACTGCGGCCGCAAGGCACTCTTTTGCGGTCTGCATTATTAGGATTGCGGCCGCAAGGAAATCTTCTGCAGCTGCACAAATCTTGTGCGGTTCACAATTCACTAAGGCTCTGGACTTGGTCTTTTTGCATTCTCTCTGATCTTGACCCTTAGCCTATCTTTTGCGGCCGCACAATTCATGTGCGGTCTGCAATTTGCACAAATGCTTGCAGATTTTTCTTTCTTTGTTTGCGGCCGCAGAAGGAATTTTGCAGTCCGCAATTTATTCTATGGCCGCAGAATTCCTTCTACGGACCGCACATTGTGTGATTCTGTGCCCTTTATTGCTTTGTGCTTAGGCTACTCCTTTTTGAGTCGGATTTTCATCTGGGGAGCTCAACTTCCAGCGTTCCTGCAATTTTGCACAATTTCATTAGTTTCAGGAACACAATTTAGTATTTTTAGACTAAAACAAAAGCTAAAATGTGCCAATAAGTTGTTAAAATTCCCACTTATCAACTTCTCCAAACTTAAGTCTTTTCTTGTCGTCAAGCAAATAAATTAGTTCCCACCTCCAAAAGTTAAGGGTTATTTTAGCGCGTCGAAGGTGAGCCATCTACACATCAGTTGGGATCAATAATTACCCACACTACCTATGTATTATCAACAAGACGACAAGTTAAACATTTATGCATATAGTTCTAAAGCGACATTTGAGCATCAAAAGTTGACTTTACTCATCAATGACTCTTGCTCTATCATGTAGGTCATAGTGGATTCCAAACTCTTCCTCTTCTACTTTCTGGTTGCCTGGCTCACTTAAGAATTTTAGCGCTCAATCCAAAGATTTATGAAAGGTTCACTCATTTCTCTCAAGAGACTGTTGCAAGTACGGCTTCAAGTACCATAGGCTTGCCCCTCATGTAGATCTCCACTAATGTAAGCTCACTCGACTTGAAATCAAATAGAACTTCCTTCGGGATGTAATGAAGGCTTTTGGATTAGGGTTGGATACAATATGGGTGAGTAGTTACACCTTTCCTTAAGCACTCCATATTTCATTTCTCGGCTCACACTTTGCCAATTCCTTGGGGCACTTTCTTTTCCTTGGGGAACTAGAGAGACTTAACATCACTCTTTCTTGATTATTACATTCATTTTCTCCCTCTTTGATTTCTTCATGTTTGGGATCATTACCTCTCTTTGAATCCTTTCAACTCTTCCACTTATTCACTATTTTGTATTTTTCTTTTTGCTCTTTTCATTTCTTGCCTTTTTGTTTCTCATCATTTCTTTTCTCTTTTTGTGCCTTGATGCCTTTTTCAAGCTCCTCGTCTCTCCCCCAAACGTACGTACGTTTCTAGCCAATTGTTTCACAAGATTGTTAAGGAAAACTCAGGTGCCAAGAGAGGGTTATGATCAAACGGGTAAAGGCTTGTAACATGGTTGTCAAATGAGAAAGGCTCGAGGCTCAACGGGGTTGACTAGGGATCACAATATTGGTAGGCAATATAAAACTCAAACAGGCCAAGAAAAGCCTACAATCACTTCTCAAGCCAAGCAAAACTTAGGATTTTGCCTTGAAACACATTCGGGGCAAGCTCTAGACCTTTCACACGGGTACTTGGACTAGCAACAAAGCATCTCACCTCTCAGATAACCAGATTGTTAACAAGGACAGAGTCGGGCGCCCATAAAAACCACATTCAAGTTTAAAAATCACCACGGTTCAATTAAACCACTCGATGGTTGCCAAAGTCAACTCAAGAGTCACAAAGTCACTAACTAGAGCTATTTCTTTCAAACCTTGTTTGTAACCATAAGCACGTAGTTAAGAGTGTTGGTACCAGTTGAAGCACGTTTGACTCTTCGAGCATTACTCAATTAGGTCTTTTTATTCATTACTACTACTATTATTACCTAAACACCAAAAACGGACTCATTCCCTTAAGAAGGTTGTCACGCCATCTATCGTTGGGACGAATCACCCGGTTCACACAACAACTACCTTTGGAAAGAACCGTGGCATTAAGAAAACCAAAGGCTTATTATCTACTAAAACATTAAAAGAAACTACTAAAACAAACAAAGAAGCTGCTAATTCAAACTAAGAACTCACAAACGAAGAAAAATAAAGAAGCTAATAAACAAGAACTACTAAATATACATAATGAGAGAAAGAATATATACAGAATAAGAAAGAGAAAGAAAATAATATTAAGTTATTACACGCCATTGTCTCAGAATGTACCAAGTAAGATCAAATAAACTCCACCGCCGAATAAAGATAAGCATTGTCCCCAATGCTTAACAAAATAAGAGTAATAGAGGGAAAAGGGTGAAGAAAACTCCCTATGGCTCCTTGGACATCTCTGTGTCCACAACAATGTCACCGCCCTCAGTCTCATCCAACTGGATCTCATCATCCTCAACTCTGGGAGTGACTGGGTTGGTGAACATCTGACGCACTGCCTCGGCAGTGTCGACAGCGGAGTCTGGCTCCTCAGACGGGCCAGCTGGTGCCACCGGTGCTGATGGTGCTGTAGGATCTGGGCCTGAAGGGTGTGGGTCAATCAACATGTCGAAAGGGATATCTCCTACTGTAGCAAGCTTTGTAACCTGTCTTTGGAGCTTATCCACTGACTTCTTGGAGGCTTGGGACTTTCTCATCTTCTTTACTTCTTTTTCCAGCTCTTCAATCACTGACCTATGCTGTACCAAGGTAGCCATGATGGTGTTATGGTTCTCCAGGAGCTTCTTAAATGTCTCTTCTAATGACAGGGGAATCTGAGGTGCTTGAATAGAAGACTGTGCTGCAACAGTACTGGATAAGTCAAATAGCTTTACAGTGGTTGTCTGTATCCAGTTGTTGAGGCTTGCCAATATCTGGGAGACTCGCAGAGCATAAAGTAGGGTAGTATACATGGGCACCGGCTTCAAAGCCGAGGTGGAACCTGTGAAAGGAATTGTAGTAGGAACTGAAGATGATGGTTGAGGCATAGCTACGACACTAGAGGAAGGCTCGGCTGAAGTGGATGGAACATCAATTGTCTCCGCAACTACTGCCGCTGGCTCATCAGACTGGCCTGTGATGGTAGACGACTGACCTTTTCTCTTAGGGTTGTTCGCATCTATTAGTTACCATGAGAAAGGCTTCTTCGGCCGCACATTTGTATCATAATCCCTCAGCTCTACCCTTACATCCGTGAGATACTCTGTATAGTGTTGAGATATGGGTAGGACGAGTCATCTTGCCGAGAAATCACTGAGATGGTGGCCGACATCACGACAACCACATTGATAGGGTACCCGACCATGATAGAAGCAACTAGAACTGCCCGAGGAATCGAGAGATAGGTCTCATTCTGGCTCAGGTCCAGTCTGCTGCAGACAAAGGTTTGACACCCCTTTGCCTCAAAGCTTAGAGTGCTCCTGTGAATAGGAAACCCTGCTGTGATCCATGGTGGTGGTGGCCCAGGAGCTTCTAGAATCTCTGCTAACCAAGGCCGGGCTGCCTCTCCTATTGCATACTTCTCTATATATTCCTTCGGCACGACATCTTCGAAATCCAACTACGTGTTGAGAGTATTTTGATCAAATCTCACTTTAAGGTTACGCACTTTGGTTACCTTTGTCCCCTTCTTGATATGCGCCACATTGGCGTAGAATTCCCGGATAAGATATTCTTTGGCATCCACCACACTCTGGGTGAACCACATCCACCCCATGCGTTCCTTGAACTGTCTCAGCACTGCCAGGTTATATTTCTTCAGATCCTTTAACTAAAACTACCGCTCAAGAGTAAGCGACCTCACTGGCCACCATTGACGGAAGCTGGTGAAGGCGGCCAAGCTGACAAATCGGTCCTCCCAAACCTCTTTCTTCTTCGTCCTTTCAAGGCCGACAATTGTAGCATCTCCCCCGGGATGTCCTGAACTGATTTATCTGGTGCCTCAACGACAGGTGTAGTAGATGGCTCTGAAGCCTGGCTAGCACTTTCCGAGCCCTCGGAAGTGCTATGAGATGTGAACGACTCGTCCATGAGTTGATACCTCCCTGGCGGCCTTAACTGGACAGCCGACTGCTCTTGTACAGAGGCTGATTTTCCCTTTGATGCTTCCTTAGATAGGACATAAGATCTGGTCTCGGAAAGGTCTACAACTCTCCCTTTGTCGGCTATGGGTTTCTTTGTGATTGTTCTTTGTTGGCCGAGGGGTAAGGCACTCTTGCCTCGACCCCTAGAAGGTTCACCCCTCCCTTTAGCAGTATCACCTCTGCCTCTTGGTCGAACCATTATCTGTATTGAGTAGAAGCAATTGTTGATGGCAATTCAATGTTCAATCAGACACAGGAGATATACAAGAAAACACCAGAAAACATAGTGAAGGTCACAGTTAATTCATGCTCGCAGAATGAGGAACTGTGGTCGGCACATTTTTCTTTGCGGCTGCAGATGAGGCCTTGCAGACCACACAACTCTCTCTTGCGGCCGCAGATGTGAAGTGTGGTCAGCACATTTTTCCTTGAAGCCGCAAATCAATAACCAGAATTATGCCAACTCTCTGATGACAGAAAATTGGCTGATGTGCGGCCGCAACATATTTTCTGCAGTTCGCACAATTTGTCTTGAGGCCTCATAAATTTGTAAATTCTCTGATGACAGGACAAGGGCAGTTCTACATTCCGCACAATTTTCTTGTGGCCGCAGACCCATTCTTTACTAAAGTTGCTCCTAGACTCAACTTTCGCGGACCGTACAATTTCAAGTGCGGCCGCAGAATTCAAAAAAATTATGAACCATTCATTACTTCTATCTATGGCTTGCAATTCTTTTGAAAATATTGACATGGTAACAACATACAAGCATGAAAATATATTGACCCATTCCCCATAGAGCATGCACTAGTTGACCCACTACAGATATACCCCCATATGAATGAACAATTTAGTTCTACTGACAAAAGACCTAGAACTAATTAAAAAGCTATAAATTAAACTAAATAAACACAAAAATCTAACAATGAATTTAAGCATACCAGATATGAAAGAGTGAAAGGAATAAGTGATCAACAATTGTTGGACGTGTGAGCAGGTGATTCACCAAGAATTTCAACACAGTGCTGTGTTAGTGTTCAGAGAGGGAAAAAATGTAACAGTTTCCCTAGCCCTCTATTTATACTTATTGATTTTCTAAGGGAAAGAGGAGCGAGTGCGGCTGTAGAATTTCAGTTGCGGTCCGCACTCTGTTACCTGGTGAGCTTAAATCATCATTTTCTCTATGGTCCGCAGAATTTTGTGTGCGACCGCAGATCCCTTGTTGCGGCCGCAGATCGACCATTTTTATGAAAGACCAACTTTAGAGAATTGGCATTATCCACCTTCCACCTTCCATTTTTGCGATCCGCAAGATAATTGTGCGGCCAACAGAGCACTTTTGCTGCAGCAACTGTAAATGTGCGGTCCGCAAATCTTGCAACACTTAGCTAGACTTATGTCCACCATTCCTGTAACATCTCTGTAACACACTTCAAATCAAGTTATCACAAAAATAACACCTAAATACAAAAGAAGAAATGAATAGAAAAAGAAACATGGGTTGCCTCCCAAGAAGTGCCTGATTTAACGTTGCAGCACGACGCAGAATACCATCAGATAAAATAAATTACCCCCACGACGTGGCTATGCCCAAGTTTTCCCAAATAGTGCTTCACTCGGTGATCATTGACTCGAAATACCTCATTGTTTTTGTTCTTCAAGTCCAATGTACCAAAAGGTGCCACACCCACAATTTCAAAAGGGCCACTCCATTTAGACTTTGGCTTTTCGGGAAACATCATCAACCTCGAGTTGAACAACAATACGAGATCGCCCATCTTGAAATCTTTTTTCCAAATGTATTTGTCATGAAGATATTTCATCTTTTCTTTATACAAGGACGAACTTGCATAAGCATGATACCATAACTCATCCAATTCATTCAAATGTGCAACCCTCAAGTTAGCGGCTACATCCGAATAAAGATTCAACTTCTTTAGAGCCCACATGGCTTTGTGTTCAAGTTCCACCCGAATATGACAAGCTTTGCCGAACACCAACTGGTATGAAGACATTCCAATAGGTGTTTTATAAGCTGTTCTATAAGCTCATTATGCATCATCAAGCTTCTTGGACCAATCCGTCCGGTTAGCATTCACTGTTTGGACAAAATACTCTTTATCTTCCGGTTAGAAACTTTCACTTGACCACTAGCTTGTGGATGATAGGGAATCATGACGTTTATGAGTAACACCATACTTTCTAAGCAAAGTGTCAAAAGCCTTGTTGCAAAAATGCGACCCCCAACGCTTATGATAGCCCGCGGAGTACCAAACCTTGTGAAAATATTCTTCTTCACGTATGCCACCACACTTCTCGCTTCATTGTTGGGCAAAGCAATGGCCTCCACCCATTTGGACATATAATCCACCACGACCAAGATGTAGGTGTTTCCACAAGAGCTCACAAAAGGACCCATAAAGTCAATGCCCCACACATCGAAAATATCAATCTCTAAGATGGTGGTGAAGGGCATTTTATTTTTCTTTGAGATTCCCCTGGCCCTTTGATATTCGTCATATCTTTTCACAACATCACTTGCATCCTTGTAAATAGTGGGCCAATAGAAACCACAACTTAGCACTTTGGTCGCTGTTCTTGCCCAACCATGGTGACCATCATATGGCAAAGAATGACAAGCCCCAAGAATTTCACCTTGCTCTTTCTTCCGGTACACATATTCTAATCACCCCTTCCATACAAATCCGAAATGTCACGACCCAAGCTGGAGGGCCGCGACTGGCACCGGACCCTACTCAACGGGCACCGGCGTACCCTTCATCTAATTTTCCTTATTATATATAAGGCTTGTCATATGCATATAATCTCGAACAATAATTATAATGAACCGAGACGTCATGCCATGATACGAACATACTTATATACATAATATGGCCAACAAGGCTGCAATGCAAAACCATAAAACAAAATACATACGTTTGCCGACAAGGCAATTCAACTGTACATAAGTCAACCCATCACTTGTCTATGCATAAATGGACACTTGTCTATGAGCCTCTACAAAAACGTACATAATGCAACCTACGTCGGAACAGGGCCCCGACATGCCCATAATGCCTACAACAAAATGCATACCAAGACTGTGGCAAGTCCGAAGGATGGATCTCGCCAATATCTGCTGAGCTAGGTAGCCTACTGTGGTGGGGGAGCTTCATCTATCTGCCCGCTCGGACCTGCAGCACGACATGCAGCGTCCACAAATAAAGGACGTCAGTACGGATAATGT
>MCJB01036185.1:0-12657 GCA_002018475.1 Nicotiana obtusifolia
ATATATATATATATGGATATGTATATATATGGATACGCACGCACTCTCCGTAGTACAACTAACTGCATATTAATCCCTTGTATTACAAAAGCGTTAACGGCTTACATTTATATTATTTAGACAGTAAATACAAAAGTAAGTTTAATTTTGGCAAAATGTTGACATGAAAGCGACCAAATGTGGTTGCAAATATATATACTTTAACATTAGCGACCAACGTTGGTCGCAAAATGCAAATCTAATATATTTATATTTTCCAGATAAGCGACCAACGTTGGTCGCAAATCTTGCCCAAAAGTTACCCCTTCTTAAGCGACCAACGTTGGTCGCAAAATTTAAACGTGGGTCCACTTTTGCGACCAACGTTGGTCGCAAATCGTGAAATTTCTTTGACCAAACTGGTCTGACCACTATGGTCAACAAGTTGACGAATATGGCGACCAACTAGCGACCCACTTTGGTCGCTAATTTATTTAAGATTATTATTTTATTTTTTTTATCAGTTTGGCGACCAAAGTTGGTCGCTTTTTCGAATAGACCAACGTTGATCGCTAAATTTTGATCGCTTTTTTGTTGTTTTCTAGTAGTGAATTAAATGTTAAACCAATTGATTATCTCTTGGTTATTTATTTTTTAAGTGCATAATATGACTCTTATCCATATTTAACATATTTTTAAAAAATTCATTATTCAACCTATTTTTTACTAAATAATATAAATAAATAACTATTTTTTTAATCTATTTAGTTACCACTAATACGGTCCAATGGTCAAATAAACAGCAATTCCAATACTAATATCATGAACTCCGGTGAATTCGTGTTCTCGTAGATGTTATTGCCCATTCAAATATACTTTATTTTAGTATAGACCAAAACATATTAAAGAAAAAAGAAACTACACTAAAGCTGTAGACTTGGACCCAACGAGTGATGGGGACAAGAAAGAAGGGACATTTCTTAAAACCCAACTGTAGAGTCCAAGAATTGATATGCTGAGTTTCCATCATTGACCCTATTTTTTGTCGAAATTGATTGCTTATAGCTCACTCGATTGCTCCAACGCTTGGCCCTCCTAACCAAAATGAGATTGAGAAGGTTATTTCAATTGTGAGTTGGGTGGACAGTTCAAGGAGATGGCACTTACCATTTGGTATTCTATGCAAGTATCACATGCTATATTAATTTGTGTCTCTAATCTTACAGACTATCCTTTTAATGGATTTATGGTAATGTTATAAGTGCAAGGATAAATGCAATAAGTTAACCATAAAACAAAAGATTATGAACGGTTATATATTCCTTATTGGTTAGACAAAAGAATAACGATGCAATATACCATCATGGAGTAACTTATTTATCTCCTCAGATAGTGGCAGAGCCACATAGCTCTAAAGAATGTCATTTAATACTTTTTTTCGGGAAAAATATTATTTAAATAGGTAATGAATTATTTTATTATGAATCTATACTATGTATTGAATCTCCTTAACTAATTTGTTTATTTTTTCAAAATTTATAGTCGTTTAATGATAATTCTTACTCCGCTAGTGTCCTGCTTGGACTTGCACAAATCCAGTATGATACAAAGTGGTTAATTCTTAAAGAAAAGAAAGAAGAAAATGTACGGCGTTATCGAAAATGTAAGAAAGATGTGTTGCAAAAATGTGTGTACAAATGCGAAACTAAATATATTTTTCGCTTTATAAGTGGAGCCGTCAAATAGGCTATTTGGTTAAACTTTCAACAGTTAAAAGTAGGTTAAGACGATCAATTGGTCATGACCAAATTAATCCAAAATTTAGTAGGGTCAAGAATCGTTAGGTCAAGTTGAAAATAGTAAAATTGCTAGGTCAAAAATTGGTTGAGAAATGTAACGTAACACTAGTTGTCAAATTCAAAACTAACCTGTATGTATCGCTTTTTTGTTTCTGAATGACTTGGGGTACAATTAAGTTGATAAAGGGGAAGAATTAACCCAAATAGCTATCCATTTAATCTCTTGAATTAAAAAAGCAGACGGATGTATAATATGTATGTATAATTGTGTATGATCAATATATAATCTATGTATACCGATTAGAAAAAGTAAACATTGAATCGGACCGGCTATTACCCTACCACTTAAACTAAAAATAACCCGTGAATCTATAATAGGGGTGTTCATGAAAACTCGAAAAATCGAACCAAACCGATCAAAAACCGATACTTTTTAGATTTGGTTTGATTTTTATTTTAATCAAAAAATAACCGGAAAAAACCAAACCAAACCGACTTCTATGTACATTTTTGTATAAAGTTTCTAAAATGCTATGGTACATACTAGTCGTTTGTATTTTAAGTCATTACAATATTCTAATTCTTTACCTTTACATTCTAGTTTGATTGGTAGTTTGCTTTTGCTAAGTACAAGAATTATTTCAAGCTAAAAATAATAAATTTTTAATTGAGTACTTAAATTATTCATCACTATTTGATTCAATTATCATAAAAATATCATGGTAAATGATAAATTTCTCAAAGAACAATTGGTTTGATAGTGTTACATTGAAAATGTAGTCGCAGGAATATGTGTTTGGTAGTGTATGTCTCATAATAAGGAAAAAACCAATAATAACTGAAAAAACTAAAAAAACGATAAAAAGCGACAAAAACCGAATCGCTAAAAAACCGACTTAATTGGTTTGGTTTGGTTCCAATATTTTAAGAACCGACTTACTTGGTTTGGTTTCTTTTTAGGGAAAAATCAATCCAAACCGAACTATGAACACCCCTATCTATAATATACGCATAATTTATGTATTACATATGTATATTTATGTATAATCAATATATAATATATGTATATGACTAGAAAAAGTAAATAATTAATATGGACTAAGTTATAATTGTATCTACATTTAAAATCGTTTGTCTGTCTTTTTGGCTTTAGTTTCGATAAAGAGGCTCTTCTGTATTGATTTGAGTTAGTACTATAGTTCAAGTTGATCTAACCTTACTGATAGATTGATTTGAGATGCACCAACTGGTTCAGGTTAATAGTTTAACAAAATATATCTCCAACTGAATTGGGCGGCTATGGGTCAATCACAGCAGAAATAGCACCCATTGGGCATTTTTTTATTTTGTAATTGAAAAATAATCACTATCTTAGAGTTTTACTTGTAAAAGTTGAAATTTCAGGAGAAAATATAAAAATTTTACGTGGTGTCCTATTTGGTGCCTCCATTTGACATGTACTTTTAAAAAAAAAAAATTAACTGGCACCCAATATTTAGGTAACAACGGATACCACATTCTTCTCTGATATTTTTTTTTGTTGTTGTTGCTTGTTGCTTCTTCTTCTCTGTCATTGTTTCTTTGCTGCTTCTACACTGCTGCTTCTTCTTCTCTGATGTTGTTGCTGCTATTTCTTCTTCTTCTTCTTCTTCTTTGTCTTAAAATTGATATTCAAACTTTGAGTTGGTATTTGTAAACTGTAGTGGAGAAATCGAAAGCAACCATTGTCGGACCTAGAGAAAGCTTGCTTGATGCTGACTTCGTTGAAACCAATAGAATGAACCTCTTGAGAGATAAAAGAACTTCATATTCAATTCTGAAGTTGCATTGAAGAGATAGAAGAACTTCATATCCAATTCTAAAGTTGCATTGAATAGATAGAAGACTTTAGATTCCAATTCTGAAGTTGCATTGAAGAGATAGAAAAACTCCAAATCCGACTCTGAAGTTGCATTGATGAGATATAGAAGAACTCCAGATCCGATTCCGGAACCCTAAATTTGTAACTTTAAATGTAAATTCTAAAGTGATCAGATTCAAATTCTGAAGTGTATTTTAGAGTGCGTAATTTTATAATTCTTTGTACAATACGGGTATAACTTTAATGGTGCTTTCAAAATCGGATATATCCGTACTTTTTCTGGCAAAAAAGACAAAAGTTCAGCCATAAGTGCCTGAAGTTTAGTCTCCCAACTTAAGATAATATTTTTACAACTTCAGACCTGTATGTTTGAAGTTATTTTGAAGTTGGTAAATTTGCAAATTTTTTTATATTACGAGTATGATTTCAATGGTGACATTAAATTGAGCATATGTGCACCTTTTTTTCTTGGGTGTATATGCACTTCCCCCGTTATTTGTGATTTAATTCGAGATATTACCAGTTATATCAGCCCATAAGTAAGTTAGTACAAAAATTAGCCATTTATGAAATATTACCACTATTAGCCAATTAGTTATTTGTAGCCAAAAAATATCAAAGTTTTGCTTTCTTTTGAGGGGATGTTGTTGGAATAGATTGCATACATCTTAAGGAGCTTAAATCTCAGTTGTAGAGTTTTGAGGTGGTTTTAACTGAAAATTCGAAGTAGAAGATGAACTTGAAAAAAGATGATATGTGTATCACAGTGTATCACGTATGTATCATATTTGTATCACTTGTGTATCACATGTATATCCATGCATATTTGTGTGTGAGATACATGTGTGATACATATTTGACATATGTGTTGCAGAAGAATTTTTTGAACTCGATTTTAACTACGAATTTTGATACAAAATCAGTCCAAATCACCTCCAATCTTCCTCAAATTTTGTATATTGACTCATAATATATATATATATATATATATATATATATATATATATATATATATAAATTTATAAATTTCAACCATACCCATTGAAAAAAGTTAATTTTTGCTTAGATTTTTGGAATCTTGTGTGTATGTTTTGTGTGTGTATATATTCGTATTCGTATTTGTATTTGTATTTCATCAGCTTGTTTGCTACTTCATCCATGAAATTTTCTTCACGTGTTGTATTTAATGTTGTTGATCGCACTTACAAATATGGAAGGCGATATTTGTGTGTGATTCTTGGAGAGAAAGAATCCTTATTTATTTGGATTTTCAATATTTGTATGTGATTGGTTAGTTTTGATAAATCTATAATTAATGGCTAGAGATTGGTAAGTTAGAATTAATTTTGGACATTTAGTTAAATTTCCTATTTTACCTCGATGATAATGCAAGAGAATTTTATGGGAAAAATGACACTAAATAGCTACTGTAAAAATAATAGTCGAAAAAATATATAAAATTTATATACTTTTTGTATATATATATATTCTGTATATTATATACAAAAATTATATAAATATTATATACTTTTTCTGCTTCTAAATATAAATAGTTTCTCGCAAGGATTAAAAGTGATAATACCCCAATTTTATCGAGCAGAAGCCTGCCAAAAGTAGGGGCCTGTCCTTCATTTCTCCACGATGATAAAGAGCAATTTGTAAACCACACATGAAAAAGGGCCTTTATAGTTTATACCCACACATGAACGGGAGAAAGCCCACGTTCGAAAATTTGGCGGCATCTTCCTTCCGACGACGTCGTTCATTTGTCGTCAACCGTCGTATTTAGCTCAAACAATCGTTGGCAGAAAATCATCTTCCTTCCTCCTATGTTGATCTGTTAAGCGATAACGTTAACACTGCTCAAAGAATGGCAACTACCATTTTCAATACATCATGTTCATCATTGTTCCTTGTGCATTTTAACAGTTGGAGAAAATTAAGTTCAAGAATGATGGAGTCTGATGTTTTTCGCAAACGAAGAAGGTTCATTTCTGCAAAATATAAAGCTGATGCTCAAGGGGTTGATTTTGAAAGTGGAAAGAAGCTTTATCTTGGTATGGATTTTGGAACATCCGGAGCTCGGTATGCTCTTATTGACGATGAAGGGAGCATTCATGCTGAAGGGAAGAGAGAGTACCCCCTCTATATGGTAAGCTTAATTATTCACAAGAATTGAGAGGATCTAGGATTGTCAGACATTGTGGTAGAGTACCACAATACTCGGTAGTCAGTTTATGGAGATGTGTGCAAATTTAGCATAAAATATAGTAGGAGCAATAAATTTGTTTAAGAATGTTCATTCGTTTACTTTAATCTGCTGCTTTCTGCACGGAAGTTATAGAGAGAAAATCCATTAAAATTGGTAAATGAATGATTGTTTTGGTCCTTTGGAGGACTCATCTCATACCATAAATCTATATCATGCTGGACATATATAAGTGTTCTAGCCCATATAATGGGCTGAAACATGCCTTCTCAAGAAATGAAGTTCCAAAACTTGTTTTATTTACTAGAAAGAGGGAGGAAAAAATGGATTGGATACAATCATGGCAAGACACACTCTTTTTACTCCTTGATGATGTCCCAGCCAGTCTCCGCCCAGCTGTTGCATCCATTGCAATTGACGGGACCTCTGCAACAACTATCATCATGGACAGGTCGGTACTTGGAAATTTTTCTACTTTCCTTGTCTTCATCTAACTACCATTTCTAGCCTGACTAATATATGGATTTCCTACAGCACGAGCGGAAGGCCATTGTCTAGACCGTTCCTGTACAATGAGAGCTGTCCTGATGCTTTGCCCTTGGTGAAGTCTATTGCTCCTGCAAAACATACGGTCTGCTCTGGATCTTCTACTCTTTGCAAGCTTGTCTCGTGGTGGAACTCTTATGATTCGAGCAAGGAATCTGCGGTATTATTACATCAAGCAGATTGGTTACTGTGGCTACTTCATGGCAAGCTAGGGGTGTCCGACTATAATAATGCTTTGAAGGTAACTGTTATAAACACAAAAAGACATCTGCTTATGATGCCTTTTTAATTTCCATGTGTTTACGAATGTACCATAAGTACCTCAGCTTCCACTTGTATATTACAGGTTGGGTATGATCCTGATATGGATTCCTATCCATCTTGGCTTCTATCACAGCCATATTCTCATCTTTTACCTTCTGTTCAAGCTCCTGGTACTAAAATTGGGTGTATAAAGGAGGGCATAAGAACTCAATTTGGTATGTTTAATTTCCTTCAACTTCCCGTCCAGCAGTAGATTAAAGCTAGTTACAGTATCATTGACTGAAAGTGCTTCTTGTTTTCTACTAGGAGTTTTTGGCTGTGCTATCATTCTCAGTAAACAACTACTAGTGCAGTATGGACGAAATTGTATTTGCATTTGACTTGTACAACATTTGGTCCGTTATTTTTCATTTGGATTGCAAGACATAAACATAGGCAAGTGAGGGTAGAGGAAATGTGAACATCAATTGATCTTCTTTACGTGGGAGCGGACTTTGTCTCACTTTGCATATGATAATCAGGGAAGTTGCATATCATGTGAACTTGGATTATTATTCATTTATAGTGCCTTTTGTTTTGTTTCTGAAGTTGTACCACATCTTTTGCTAGTTCATACTCTGTGGAGTTTCTTTTATTAATTTTGGAAATGTTTCATTCTATGTTATTAAGTTCCTTGCAGTTGCTGTAGGATTCGGGATCGTCCTTCTAGTTTAAAATACTAAAAAGAGAGACAATAACTTTGCTAATACTTTCTTCCCTTATTTCTTTGAATTGGATAACTTATATTTTGAAGCTCCACAAACATGGTGGCTTTGGAGATCAGAGACTGCTATTGATGTACCCTTCATTTTATCAGGTTATCCAAAGGATTGTGTTATCTGTACCGGAACCACAGACAGTATAGCAGCATTTCTAGCAGCACGCGCTACTCAACCCGGGAAAGCTGTATGTTTTGCATGCTTATTTCTGTTGGTTTAGCGTATATAATGAGAAAGGTGCAGCTGCTAGTTCTAGCAGATACTTTGTGCACTTCAGATATAATCGGATAAAACTAGCATAGTTGATATATATAATAGTTTTATCATCCAGTTTGGTGTGGGTTCCTCGTAAACTCTTCTGACCATATGTATAGGGAATCTCGATCACTTTTTTCTTTTTTAGTCAAAAGATCCACCAGGTTGGTGGGAGTTAGGAGTAGCCCTAATTTGTATATAAATCAAACAACAAAAGTACATGGAGGAGGACATAGATTAGCCTCCAGAGCATGATAAACAGTGATGCTAGACATTCCTATGCAAAAATGCAAAAGAGATGTAGCTAAGATATGGGAGGACTCCACCATTACAATATTTGAAGAATCAACTATAAAGCACAAAGCTAAACAGTTTAAGTATATAACATAGTTAAACTCCTTCATCTCAGCCACTACTAACAGAGAAGAGACTCTTCTTTGGTCTAAATCTGAAATTTGGGAAGCCATCCTGTTCTTGCTTCAAGTAAGCTCTAACTTGCTCAAATTCTAAAATTATTTCTATTTTGATCATTTTTTAGATTCTGTTGAATTGTATCGAATTCATTTTCGATTTTAGAGCGAACAGTTACCTTATCAAACTAGAAAACTTTTTCTTTTTACTTTAATTTAAGTTTAACTCATTAGATGCTCCCCAATTTCTATCGCTTTCCCCCTCTAGTGGTCATTCATTCTTTTGATGACTCGCAGTCGAAAGAGTTGGTTGGCAGTTCAAACCTCAGAGGGAGTTGAAGAGAGGCCTTTCAGTTCGCTCAAAGGCACTAGGGACGAGCCATTACACACGGTCTGATGCTTCTGGAGTTCGCTCATATCGAATTGTCCAAAAGCTCATCAACCTGTCCAAGGGATGATGAAGGCGATGCCACAATTGAGGGAACCGCCCTCTTACTCTTTTTTAGATAAGAATGCGAAAAGGCGGAGCGGCATACTGGAAGAAATTAAAAGATCGACGACGGAACGAAGAACGCTATTTTACGACAGCAACACAACAAATAAAATCTTATGGGCTTTCCCTGTCGAGAATTAAAAGTTTTTCTCTTAGAGAGGCGTTTTCCTCACTTAGATAGGCAATGAAAGATCTTTAGTGAAGACAATCTGGTTCCTGACTTTCTCACCCAAACTTGCCATTTGGTCTGTAATCACATTTCCTTCCCTAAATATATGAACAAAAAGGAAGGATCCCTATTGTATCAACTCCCCAATTTGTGCCATGATGCTGTGAATCTGCCATGGAGGTCTGACTTTTTTATTGATTATATTAACCAACATAAGAGAATCAGATTCAACAATAGTCTTAAGAAAACCTCTATCAATACATATACGTAACCCTTGTAAAATTGCCATAACTTCAGCCACATTGTTACTACAAAGACCAAAGTAATCAGCAAATGCAAAATCCATATGCCCACGATGATCCCTTATTATGCCACCCCCTCCAGCATTCCTAGGATTGCCCTTGCTACAGTCATCTACATTCATTTTCATCCACCCCCCAGGTCTGGACCATATCACCATTTGACTGTAGATAGCTTGTTGTAATTTCTCCACATAAGCACACTTGTCCTCCCACGTTGTAGGTAAATTTAACTTAGAGAATTGACATTGTAGAATCAATGACATTAAGTGATACACCTGCCAAATGATATACCTACTAGATATATGTAGATTCTCAAACCTTGCTACACACCATTCTTCCATATTTCCCAACAAACTACAAATGGAAGACACTGTAATAGAACCCTATGCACTTCGTTCTTTGGTATAGTCACCCACCACTGCATCACCAAACTCCTAACTGATCTTGTTTTCTTTTATAAGGTAAATTGTATTAATAAAAGGGAGAAAAATTCTCGTATACCAAAGAGTAGAGAATTTACATCAAAACATGATTATCTACAAAAGACACCCAATCTTTTTTACAAGTAGGGGCTACATGGATGCACCAAAAAGCAATCAAAGATAAAAAGACTATTCTTTAGTTGAGCAAAGGTATTCTCAATCCCCTCAAACGCTCTCCTATTTCTCTCCCCCCAACTATCAACATGAGAGCTAATGGAGCAAGCTTCCTAGCCTTTTGTCTTCTGCTCCTACGAAAGTCAGCCTAGCTATGTAACATGTCTCTAACAGTGCTTGACATCACCCATTGAACACCAAAAAATTGAGGATTACCCTCCACAAGCCCGATGACACAGGACAATCCAACAAAAGACGATCAACTTCTTCCCCCGAGCTTTTGCACATATAGCACCAGCTAACGAGTGTAATACCTCTCTTTCTCAGGTTTTCAGCTGTCAGGATCGTTCCCCTCGCTGCCAACCATGCAAAAAAAAAACACCTTCAAGGTGCCCTAGGAATCCAGATCGAGGAGTGTGGGAAAGGGACCTCCTCCCTCACCAACATACTCTGGTAAAAGGACTTTACTGTGAACAAACCATCTCCCCTTAACCCCCATCTCCAAGAATCACAAGAAGACTGGGGTCTGTTTTGCCTGTAAAGCAATTCTGGCAAACTTGGGAACTCCATAATCTCCCAATCTTGCATATTCCTTCTAAATGTGAGATCCCGTACTACCTCCCCTTCGTGCTCCTTACGAATCTGTTGAACCGTCAATTCTTTCTGATTTGAAGCTCTGAATACGTGAGGGAAAGAAGTCCTCCGAGTATCCTTACCACACCACTTGTGGTTCCAAAAGCTTATTCTCCTTCCATCTCGAACCCTGAAAGTGATGTTGCCATTGAAGGCTTCCCAAAGCTTCATTACGCTCCTCCACATGCCATACCCAAAAGGGGCTGTGATAGCCTTGGTCCTCCAACCCCCTCCCATAGAGCCATACTTCTCTACTACAACCTCCCTCCATAAGGCGTGCTCCATCCCATATTTCCATATCCACTTTCCCAGCAAAGCTCTATTGAACACCCTAAGATCTCTCACTCCAAGTCTACCCCACGTCTTCAGAGAAGTGACTGTCTGCCAGTTTACCAAATGGAACTTTCTAGTTCCATCCGCCGCATCCCAAAGAAAATTCCTTTGAAGCCGCTCTAATTTTTCTGTGACTCCAACCGGTGCTTGCATCAGGGACAAGTAATAGGTGGGCATGCTCGAAAAAGTGCTTTTAATGAGCACTTCCTTTCCGCCTTTTGACAAGTACCTCTTTTGCCAGCCTGCTAGTCTTCTTTCAACCCTAACTGATCTTGTTGTATGCCTTATGCCACATGTACCGGAGAAATAATTCCAAACCTGTCTAGCAATGTCACTATCACCAAATAGATTTGAGCTTGTCTCCCTTTGATGTCTGGTACAACAACTACATCTTGAGGGATCATGATACCAAATCTTTGAATCCCATCATCTGTTGAGACTTTGTTCTTTAGAAGTCTCATCATTAGAAAAGAAACCTTAAAAGGCATTCTTTTGTGCCATAAGGACTTGCCAGTGAAGGTTTCACTTCTAGATGTCCTTCATTGTCTACTATATTTATTATGCTAACAGTTCTTTTGACAAGTAAGAGTAATTCATTAGCTCTGTTCTCCATTCTAATAAGTTAATTTCTAGTCTAGTTAATCACATTCTTGTGCTTGTGCTCAGGTAACATCTTTGGGTTCAACACTTGCCATAAAACTACTTAGCACTAGAAGGGTAGAAGATGCTCGATTTGGAGTATATAGCCACCGTCTTGATGATAAATGGCTGGTTGGAGGTGCTTCTAATACAGGGGGAGCAGTTCTTAGGCAACTTTTCACAGATGAGCAGTTGGCGAAACTAAGCGAGCAGATAAATCCCCTTGAAGCTTCTCCTCTTGATTACTATCCCCTTCAAGCAGTTGGTGAAAGATTCCCTGTGGCAGATCCAAATATGGAGCCAAGGTAGTTAACTATGTTTATTCTTCTAGCTAAAAAGTGATAATGGCATTCTTGAAACTGAATTAAAATCCGACTTGGTAAGTTGGTGGTAATTATGAAGTTACACTCTGACTGCCTTAGATTTAGTGGTTTTTGAAGTGTCATATTTAGAGTAGCTCCACTAAGGAGTTGGCTGTGCGAACGATCCAATAAACTTGGAAGTCTTGAAATAGAATCTTGATTTTCCACAACCCCATAGCGTCCAGGCATTCCAAGCTATTGATGCTTTTTTATAGACGAAGCCGAGCTAAGATCAAACGTGGCAATTCTTCACCTGATAGTGGATCCAGATAAGGTTGCTGATGTGAGAAATGTTAATGACATGCCATTTGGTTTAACGTTTTGTGAAAATAACAATAATCAGTATAAACTTCAAAGCTGTCTTTTTCATTACAAATTGAGTTACTAAATAAATGCTGTGAAACACACTCTTAGTTGAGCTTAGAGGATGGAAATAAGTTGCTAATAGGTTATGAAGTTCACATTAGCTTTTAAAGAATGGTACTCAATATAACTGGAATTGGATGATTCGATGGTATCATGGCTGTTCTATAGTGTTCTGTTATCTACGCAGAAAAGTAAATCTGACTCTCTGAACCATTTGATGGGGGGTCATGAGTGCATAAGAATGTTGCCTAAAGTTCATTTACTTGATGACTTCAGTAACAGGAATGACAATGATATCTATTGGGACTTCTTTAGTCAATTAAAAGTTGCAGCTATCTAATGCAAGGAAACTTGCAGTTTTATGCAAATATTACAAACTAGAAAGGATTAATTTAACCATTTAGGCGTGTAAGTAGGTTTGAATAAACTTGCAAAGGTCCTCATAGTAGATGTATTTTTCTAGAGGCGAAGCCAAATGTATATCATGTTTTTCGAAGTCCTATTTTGTTTTATTTTGGACGAATGGTTAGTGTATATTTTTTGTCAAAGAAGCAACAAGGTCTCCTGTATTACTTTGGCGTTAGATTTCTGGGATTCAAAGTTATCGATATGGATACAGTTGGATATGGGTAAAAAATACGGTGGAGTCCAAAGGAGTTTGGTTCCGTTTTTGTGTGTGTTTT
>MCJB01036185.1:12677-61899 GCA_002018475.1 Nicotiana obtusifolia
GGGGGGTTGGTTTAGAGTCAGATTGAGTAGATGAATTCCTAATTATTGGAGATATAACACTAATTGGCACCCAAATCGTTCTTGTTGCTAGCCGTTGTTAGAAAGCAATTATAGACTATTTGCCATAATAACCAAATATGTGCCTCAGAATGAAATCAAGTTAATGCTTTGTCTTTCACACAATCCCTGGCTCACTTACCATTTTACCTGCAGGCTACATCCGCGTCCAGAGAATGACGTTGAATATTTACATGGTATTCTTGAATCAATTGCTCGCATTGAGGTAAGTTTGGTGGCCTGTTCCTGTTCTAACATCCTGTTTCGCTTCCTCTCTATGTCACACTATGAAATAGGACTATTATTACTGATGTTTTGACATTTAGGCAAAGGGGTATAACTTGCTGAAGGATCTAGGGGCCACTCCCGTCGAAGAAGTGATCACTTCTGGAGGAGGCTCAAAGAATGAAAAATGGATAAAGATACGAGAGAGGGTACTCGGTTTGCCTGTGTGCAGAGCAAATCAGACTGAAGCTGCCTATGGAGCTGCACTGTTGGCAATGAAAGGCGCTTGATAAAATATTGCACCTGACTAGAAAATGTAACATATTCATTTCCTTTTAAGGGATATGGCAGGAAAACAATACACAACAAACATTGCCAAATGGGAATGCCTGTTCCAAATTCATCTGTCTCAGGTATAAGATTTTGTCAATTCATTTCTACACATTTTGGATCAGTGACATAGCCACCCCATGCCATGGGTGGTCATGCGCGCACCTTTAATTGAAAAAATATACTGCGTATACAAGTGAAATATTACTTTATATGGCTATATATTATATTTGAACATCCTTAACACAGTTGAGTGAGGCAGTCCAGCGGTTCAGGACGTTCAAAATGACGTGTTGTTCACGGATTCAGAATTTTGCCCATTTTATTTGCCAAAACTAAACGGAGACCACCATGTATGATCTATTTGATTCTTTTTCATCCTAAAAGAATTTCTAAATAAATAACTCATAAAACTTAAGATTTGTGTAGAAATAAACAACTAATCTTAAAAGTAATTTTTTAACTAAAAGTTATTTCTTAAAAAGAATTATAATTTAAAAGTCAAGTTCTACAAAACTTTCTTCAACAAAAGCTCTCTACAAACTACAAATCCTCTTGACTCTCTCTTTCCTTCGGTCTTATGCTTACTTTTATTAGTAAAACTAGTATACTTGTCGGCACTTCGCGCGATTGTAGAAATTTTTTAAACTTACTTAATATTAATATCATAATTAAAAAGTTATTTTTTATTAAGCATCCCTTTGTGATTCTTGAAATACTCTGTGAAATTCTTTGACAGAACAACATATATGAGAAACATTCAGGATTAAAGATAACACATACATTTAAAAATTTATATTTAAACTTAAACAAAAAACATTAAAAAATAAAAAAAAATTATGAAAAATTGAAAAAGAAAGTAATGTAAAAATATGGGCAATGTAAACCTAGGATGTCGCCCACTTTTTTCTTAGTCCTGTAAAGCCTATATCTCTTAGGATTTATTTGTTAATATGGATTTTTAACAGTTATGTTTCATAAGGTTGACATTTTCTCATTTGTGTCAAACTAAAAGTGAAGAAAAAATGTACAAGGAAAAAGAAACGAAGAAGGAAGAAACGGAAAATAAGAAAAGAAGAGAACTAACATACACTTGGGGACATTAATGCATGAACACCCCTTAGTGTACTATTAATTTTATAAGTAGTTAAAATTAAAATGCCACCAACCTGAACATAAGTGCCAAAGGTTTACATGGCCACCTTGTTATCCTTTAGTCAGAGCTTTGATTCGAGTTCATTCATTATCAAAAACAATATAATTATTCTGGGCGAGATGGTGCTGAATAATTGAGGTTGTAGCGTATCGATTGTTACTTCATCAAATTTTGCTCTCTAATAGAATGCACACTCGTGACCACATTAAATTGCATTAGGAGAAAATCACCAAAGAATAATCACATAACCTAAGTCTTAAGAATCTGAATGAAACATGAGAAACCTTTTCCAGAATACACTTTTTCTTTTAAGGTTTCAATGCAAGGCAAATATATAGAATAAGAACTTCCGCCAATTCTAGATTGGACATCCTACACTTATTTTAAGCATCATTTAACACATTAATAAGTCTACTAATTAAAATGTATTCTTTTGGTTTCTTCCTTCTTCTTTCCTTTCTTTTTTTGATTGGTAGTAAAGGAAGTGATCTGTGGACAAATAATATAGAGATAAAGTTATCTCTTTAAGGGGCTCTCCTTACTTGGGGGTAGTCTTTGTCAAGAAATTAAGGAAATCCCTTAGGAATTTGGATCGAGTTGTACAGATGAGAAAGTTCCATCTTTTCTTCACCCAACTTCCTTTTAAAAATTGCATATTTTTATTGATCGGGGAATAGTTCCGTTTTCAACTACTAATCTCTGAAGCATCTCGATTCCATCAATCAGCCCTTCTTTTTTTTTAGATCGGAATTGTTGAGTCGCATAGTAAAACCCATGAAGGAAGAAATGAAACTATATAACACTTTTCTATTTCGTTATGGCAAGACACAATGACACACCCTTTATGGGGTGTCAAGCCATCCACGTTGCATTGCCACTTGGTAGCATTTGCTGTTCTCATGAAGCCATCATAAAAAACACTAGATAATGGCTGCAATTGCAAGCCGTTAGATGGCAGATTGTTTCATTAGATGGAAACAACATGTATGTTGTGGATAAAATGGATGTACACTTGCATTTTGCTGGTGAGGAAGAAGAACAAAAGGACTAATTATATTAACAAATGAGGAAAATAAAGGAATTTGATCAAGCCACACGCAAGGTTTCATACAAAAACTTCCACGAATTTAATAAAAAATAACACAAACACTTTATGAGAAAAAAGCGAAAGAATATAATAGATACCTAAGAATTTTCGATCTCTGTGGGTGCTCTCCTTCTCCCAAAGCTTATTCTGCTCTAAAATAGTCCCTGCAATATCATCTTCAGATCAGACGTTTGCTAGGCTTAAGCCATCTCACTAAAAGAAGAAACCAATTTCTCTAACTCAAGCACCACTTCCACGCTATGTCCAGGTATGCTCTCAAAAGCATTGTATCATGGGCAAGATAGAGTTCAACATTAGAAGACTATGCCTACCTAATTTAGCTTTCAAGGACGATACAAGCAGCAAAAACAAGTGTAACAGCGAAGCAAGAATCACATATCTTAGTACTTCCTAATTATCAAGACATACTTTTCAATTCTCTGTTCACAGATAGAATTACATATAATCTCAATGTCAATTGTCAAATTATATTCCCCCTTCCAATTCCTAAATGCTTAGATTACCGCAAGGAATAACTTGCGGAATGCATAGTTGAACATAATCCGAAGATATTTATTTGCAACCATAGTATAACAACATCAACTTCGAACCGCAAAATATGTTTGGAAGCCTTGCAATCTGCCTGTCAAAGGAGTCGAAGTTCAATCAATGGGGGGCACAATTCTATGAGTGTCAACATGGAAAATGTAGTTGATCGCAAATATAACACAATAAAGAATTGGGGGTTAGGGACTTGAAAAGTCATAAACCCGAATGAAGAGGTGGGAATTAAACCGGAAAGACGGAATTTGTAACTCATCAAATAATTTGTATTATTGACATGAAAAGTCATAACCCCACAATGAAGAGGTGTGAGTTATGGATGTGGACATTTTAAAAAATAAGATAAATGGGAAAAATGGAGAAACAATTCAAATAAAGGAGAAAAAAGATAAATAAGATTCCTATACTATGGAAGATGCCACATCATCTCCATTGTGTCCTGCTTTATATAGATAAATAGATATAGATTTCTAATGTTGTCTTTTTGTTATTTTAATTTTTTTTATAAAATCATAGTTCTATTAAAAGTTCTTTTTATTGCTTAGCTAAATGTTGCTTTGTTAGATCTAAAAACTTTGGTACTCCATTCACCGACGAGAAAAATTATTGACTTGTTTAAGTTTGAACACCCTTGACTGAATTCCTGGCTACGTCACTATTTTGGACAATGAACCATAAAAATTATAAGCAGGATGCATAGACGGCTCCTTAAAGTTGACCATTATCTTCGTTCCGCTGCCTCCTATTAGCTACTCCAACCTAATACAATGGTGTGTGTATTGTACACGCGTTGACATGGCAAGAATTAACGAATGAGAAAAAGCCACATGGCTTCTGACTTAGGTGAATTAAATAACATTTCTAACAAAGAGAAAAAAGGAAAATTTTGGTTATAAAACAAAAGCCTCTCCCCGGCCGTCGACGGCAAGCCCCTCCCCATTTTCGTTCATCTTACCTCCACCTCCACCTCCCATCTCTTCCCTTCTTCCCCCAGGGATGACCCGTCCATAAAGCAAGTAAAGCAACTGTTTTAGGTCCCACATTTGTTGAGGCATCATTTTTTTGCTACCTAATAGGCAAAATATAAATTTTTTAAAAAAAGTTATGTGAAGTGAAAAAATTTGATTTCTTTAGTTAACAAATAAAGAGATGAAAGATTTGCAACTGCTTTGATTTCTGCCAAGGAAATTGCATTTGAAATTAATATCGAACTCGAATTTCATAAGAAATGTGTAATATGTTGGAAGAACCAATTTGAGGAGAATGTTAATAGTGAAATCTCAAAATCTTTTGAAGCGTCCTTTGGAGTTAATAACTTTTTATACATACTCCCTCTGGTCCATAATAAATGACTTTTTAACCTTTGATGTGCCCCTTGAGAAAATACTGACTCCTAGAACAAAAATGTATTTTGACTGAATTGTCCTTAATTAAAATTTATATGTTGTGAACTTTACACATTGAGATATGTACTTAAGGGCAAATTTTGGAAAAATATAGTTAATTCCTTCTCGATTATACAAAAGGACACTTATTTTGGACCAAAATAAAAGGCAAAAAAGTCACTTATTATGGACCGGGAAAAGTAGTAGACAAGGTTATTTTTTCACTTTAAAATAGATTTGAACAATTAGAGGCATATGAAAGTATTTTTGATTTTCTATTTAGCGGTAAAAACTGAGATCACTAGATGATGAAAATTTGAAAAAATATTGCCTTCATCTTGAATGCTCCTTAAATCATAATAATCAACCCGATATTGATAGTTTAGATTTATTTTCTGAATTAAAAATATTAAGAAAAATAGTACAATTAGAAGATAACAATTTAATTGATATACTCAATCAAATAAAAAAAATTGATTATTTTCCAAATGCCTATATTACTTATAGAATAATGTTAATAACTCCTATTACTGTTGCTTCAGCGGAAAAAAGTATTTCAAAATTAAAATTAATAAAACCTTACCTAAAATCACCAATGTCTCAAAGATATTAAATGAATTAGCTATATTGTCAATTCAGAAAGACTTATTAGGAGAAATTGATTATAAAAAATTAATAATAACTTTGCATCTAAAAAAAAATTAGAAAAATAGACTTCAAATAAAATAAAATATTTTTTATTAATAAAAAAATTAAGGTCCCTCACAAAATTTGGCTTTAGTCCACAAAATTTGTGGGGCCTGCTTCCCCTCCCTTATTATATTTCATAAACCCCTCCCATCGTCTTTCATAACGACGGTGGCAGAGGAGTGGTGTTATGTGAATTTTTCTGTTCCAGAACCCACTTACTGTAGAAGTAGCAGCTATGGTTATGGCTTGAAGATGAAGGAAAAACGTGACCCAGAAGAAGATATGCTTTAGTGGCTTCATATATTTTATTAAGATGCAATACTAGTAAATTGAGTTCTAGTCCCTTTAGTTCTTAGTTGGTCTATTTAATCTAGGTGTTGTTGTCTCATTTGTGAGCCGACACGTGTCTTGTCCTTTTTCTGAGTAGCCGTTAATCACAGTACCTAGGTTGTCTACTGTTCATTGGTTGATAAATCTTCCCAACTGTTAAAGAATGAGATTATATATCCAAGCCAAGTCTCTGTAAAATGAGGGAACAAATTTTAAATTCTCTTTTTGTTCTTTTATTTTATTCGAATAGCTATTACGCTACAAGTGGTAATCAGAGCCAGGCTTTCTGGCGGTCTGTGGTGACGATGGTGGAAACACAGAAAGACAAAGCTCTTGATTAGTAGATGATGGTTGGAAAAAGATTGAAAATCAACTTCAGGCTTATATTAGTGAATCGCGCAAACGGATGGAGATGATTGAAAAGAACCAAGCTCGCTTAAAAGCTGAAGCTACACAAAGGCAGGAAGAAAACATTCGTCGGATGGATACTCTTCTGGGTCATTATGAATCTGAACGAAGGTTGGAATCTGTGGCTTCTGGAAGATCGATTGCCGCTTTGACTCTCGGAAATTCATCGATGGAAAGAGGTGATTCTTCAGTGAGTGGTGCTCTAGATCTGCAACTTCTCCGGTAACACCTATTTTTACTCAGTCTAGTAGGAGTATGTCATTATCTGCAGCTCCCTTCAATCCTATTACTGCTTCCGCTGTTGTTTCGGTGCATTGTTATCTTCAGTCGACAGTATATCCTCCAGCTCCTCTATCTTTAACCCACCCAGCTATGACTACCTTACCTTTTTCAACCGTAAACACTAGCTTACCTGCTGCTAATTTTGCAACTCAGATTAACCAAGTCAATACTTAGTCACCAGTCACTACAACGTTTCTTCCTCCTTTGGCTTACCAAGCTATTGTCAACAGTTCATTTCCACAATCCAGCACTCTACCCAATTTACAAGTACCTGTTCAACCCACATCATTAACACCAACCAACCCCAACAACCATTTTAGAGGCCCGAAAGTCAAGCTGAGTTTTTTAGAGTTTGATATTAACAACCCTCGTGGATGGATCCGGCGTTGTGATAAATATTTTGAGCTCTACCAGATTACACCAGAGGAGAAAATAGGTTTTGTGTCGGTCCATATTAAGGGAAAAAATGGGCACATGGAACATGGTGGTCAAGTCACTTGGGAAACTTTCTGTTTGGATGTGTGCCACAGATACGGCAACATTAGGCCCATGGACATTGTGGTAAAATTTAATAGGCTTCAGCAGTGGTCAGTTGTAGAAAGCTATTTCACTAAGTTTGAACAACTGCGCTTTTACTTGCTGCTAATTAATCCTACATTCAATGAAGCCTATTTTGTGTATTATTTCATGGGAGGGTTAAAACCTGACTTGGAATCCATGGTAAGGGCATCCAACCCCCAAATTATGATTGATGCATTGGAAATAGCCGAGATCCATGAGAAAACACTGGCCACCATATACAAAAATGTCCAACCCCCAAGAATTTCCACAACTCAGCCCAGAATCCCTTTTCCTCCCAGCCCTAAAGTGAGCCCAAACCTGAATGCAAAATATCTTCTTCCTATTGTGACCCGAAAGCCAATAACGTTACCAAATAACGCATCCTTAGAGACGTTAAGGAAGAATAAATTATGTTATAAATGTCATGACAAGTACTTTCCGAGTCACGTGTGCAAAGCAAAAACACTTAACTCGATGGAAAGTAATGAGGGAGAGACCACCTTTGATATGGGTGAAAGTTCAGGGGTGACGGAGGAACAAGAAACTGTTGAAAATCAGGAAGAAGGTGAAGTGAATGTGATGGAATGTATGGAGGCGGATGGAGCAGTAATCAATGGGCTGGAAGTCCAGACAAAGGCCCAGCCACTATTAAAATTCCTGGGATCTTAAAAAATGAGCATGTGATAATTATGGTGAATTCTGGAGCAACCCATAGTTTTCTGGACCCAGAATTGGCTAAGAAATTGCAATTAATTATGCAGCCCATGATTAGACCAATGGAGGTGAGAGTAGCCAATGGTGGTATTATGTGGAGTAACATTTTTGGTCCTAAAATTATTTGGCAAATGCAAGGGGAGGTTTTCAGATTTGACTTAAGGTTGATGAAG
Organism: Nicotiana obtusifolia; assembly: GCA_002018475.1. Lineage (NCBI taxonomy): Eukaryota > Viridiplantae > Streptophyta > Magnoliopsida > Solanales > Solanaceae > Nicotiana > Nicotiana obtusifolia. The sequence goes on from MCJB01036185.1 coordinate 20,640, forward strand.
GTTGGGGTTGCGACTTAGTACTAGGAATAGATTGGATAGATGTGATATCCCCTGTGGTTATTAACACTAGATCTAATAGTGCTTCGTTCATACGGGGAAATCGAATGGAGGTGGGATTTCCAGATTCCCAGGCCATGACCCCAATAGACACTCGTTTGATTTCTGGACTTCTAAATAGGGGAGTAACAATTGGGTAGCCCAAACTTATCAAATGGAAGCTAGTGGGCCACATGAAGAAATAATTCCCAGTCAGTAGAAGACATTTTGTTAGAAAATGCAGAAGTGTTCCCTGAACCTACTAAATTACCCCCAATCCGCTCATGTAATTATGTGATAGAGTTCATTCCAGGTTCAACACCAGTAAATCAGAGGCCTTACAGATATTCGCATGAACAAAAAGATGTTATTGAAAAAATGGTTCAAGAAATGTGAGGCAAAAACAGTAAAGCACAGTATGTCGCCCTTTGCCTCTCTAGTCATTTTTGTCAAGAAAAAGGATTCAACATGGAGGTTGTGTGTGGATTACCGGAGACTCAAATCATATTACCATAAAAAATACCTATCCTATTCCGGTGGTGGAGGATTTGCTCAACGAACTTCATGGTGCATATTATTTTTCAAAATTAGACTTGAGCTTAGGGTATCACCAAATCCGTATGAACGAGGGTCATGAACATAAAACGGCTTTCAAAACACATCTTGGTTTGACAAATGCACCGACAACATTCCAAGCTCTCATGCACCTGAATTTTGGTCCTTACCTAAGGAATTTCCTGTTGGTGTTCTTTGATGATATTTTAGTCTATAGCACTACTCTTACGGAACATTTAGAACATTTGAGAGTAGTGTCTAGATTGCTGTCCATGCACCAATTGTATGCTAAACTTACTGAGTGCAGCTTTGCGCAGCCCAAAGTTGAATACTTGGGCCATGTCATCAAGGGAGAAGGAGTTTGTACAGATGAAGCCTAAATGGAGGATATGATCAGTTGGCCTAGATCGAGGTGCAACAAAGGGTTACAGGGTTTTCTTGAATTAACTGTTATTAACGACGCTTCATCAAGAATTATGCGCTAATCAGCAAACCCTTAACCTTACTGTTAAAAAAGGGTGGATTTCTGTGGAATGATAAAGCAACAGAAGCTTTTGAAGCATTGAAAATTGCTATGACTCAAGCGCCAGTTTTGGCTTTGCCAAATTTTAAATTGCCTTTCGTAGTGGAGGTTGATGCAGTGGACTGGGAGTTGGGGCTGTGCTTTCTCAAAATAATAAGCCTATCACGTTCATGAGTCAGGTTCTTAGCCAAAAACACTTGGGCTTATCGACATACGAGAAGGAGCTGATTGCTCTTCTCTTGGCAGTCGAGAAATGGAGGCACTACCTCCAACCAAATCACTTTATCATCCGCACGGATTATTTCAACTTAAAGTTTCTGAGGGATCAGCGCATCACTACTGCATTACAACATAAAGGAGTTACAAAGTAGATGGGCCTAAGCTATGAAATACATTATAGGCAAAGGAAAAAAAAATATTGTCGCAGATGCATTATCCCGACGGATGGAGGAGTCCTCTGGTGCAGGCCAAGAAGCTGAATGTTTGGGCTTAAATGTAGCCCAACCCAAATGGGTGCAAGAAGTGCTTGATAGTGACAAAATTGATCCACAAGTCCAAGAATTGATTACTAAACTCAGCATAGACCCACATATAGAATCAGGTGACATTACAAGCAGGATTATTAAGGTGTCATGGAAAACTATGGGTAGGCAAGCAGTTGAGTCTGAGAAATAAGTTGATTAATGACATGCATTCCACCTCATTTTGGGGGGGGGTGGGGGGGACATTCAGGGATTCATGCAACTTACCAAAGGCTTAAAGCAATTTTTTATTGGCGTGGGATGATTAAGGATGTAAAGGCTGTGGTACAGGAATGTGAGGTATGTCAAAGAAACAAGGAGGAAAGTGTGGCTTACCCTGGGCTATTACAACCCTTACCAATTCCGGAAAAAAGCTTAGGAAAATATATCCATGGATTTCATCGAAGCTTGCCTAAATCAAAAGGAAAGGAGGTCATATTAGTGGTCACTGACAGGTTTACCAAATATGCACATATCATTGCAGTTTCGCACCCTTATAATGCTGCTCAAATTGCTCAGATTTTCTTAGATCATGTCTGCAAATTACATGGGGCTCCGTGTTCTATTGTCTCTGACCGCGACCCTATTTTTGTGAGCTTGTTCTGGCAGGAACTCTTTCAAATCATGCAACTTGAGTTAAAATTAAGCTCAGCTTATCACCCACAAACCGACGGGCAAGCCAAAAGGTTGAATCGCTGTTTGGAGTCTTATCTCAGATGCATGACAGGTCAAAAACCTAAAGAATGGAGTAAATGGCTTCTAATGGCAGAGTTTTGGTACAACACCAATTTCCAATCAGCAATTAACATGGCTCCTTTTAAGGCTCTTTATGGTTATGAACCACCTCCGCCGACATTCGAATTGGTTGCACAATCCAAGGTTAAAGCAGTTGATCAACTATTGAAAGACAGACAAATTGGAAACAAACAAGTGAAAGAAAACTTGGTTGAAGCTCAAATTCGCATGAAACAGTATGCGGACAGCAAAAGGAGTGAACAAACCTTTGAGGTTGGGGATCTAGTCTTCATCAAACTTCAACCGTATCGCCAGACTTCAGCGGCTGTCCGAAAAAATCTGAAATCTTTGGTCCATATCCAGTGATTAAGAGAATCAGCCCAGTGGCCTATGAATTACAATTACCAGCTGAATCTCGAATCCATCATATTTTTCACGTCTCTCAACTGAAAAAGAAGATTGGACCCAAGGTTTTCCCAATTAAAAAACCACCTTTCAGCACGCCGGAGGGGCAACTTGTGGCAGAACCAATTGCAATTTTGGATCGGCGCATGATAAAAAGGGGAAACCACTTGGTGACACAAGTTCTGGTCCAGTTGGCTAATCTAGCTCCAGAAGATGCGACATGGGAAGACTATTCGTTCCTCACCTCGCAATTTCCAGATTTTCAACCTTGAAGATCAAGGTTCTGGAAGGGGAATGGGATGTTGTGGTTATTGAAATTGGGTTATTAATTGAGTTCTAGTCCCTTTAGTTCTTAGTTGATCTTTTTAGTCTAGATGTTGTTGTCTCATTTGTGAGTCAACACGTGTCTTGTCCTTTTTCTGAATAGCTGTTAGTCATAATACCTAAGGCTGTCTACTATTTATTGGTTGAGGAATCTTCCCAGCTGTTAAAGAATGAGATTATATATCCTAGCCGAGTCTCTGTAAAATGGGGAAGGAATGAAAATTCTTATTTTAAATTCTCTTTTTGTTCTTCTATATTATTCGAATAGTTATTACGCTACAAGTAGATTTAAGTTGCTGGGTCACTAATTTGGTTTGTTTTTATTACTTTTTTCATCTTATTTTTCTTGAAAATCGATTTATAAACGCTGGCAATCTGAATTTGGGAGCAGTATAAAATCAAAGATGCGAAGTTTAAAGATAAACGGTGGCAGGATTTTTCTTTGGGGGCAACGGTGATCAAGCAGTGGCGATATTGTGTTCTTTTAACAAAAAAGACAAACAAAAATGGAATTTTTGAGCTTCTCACGCGTTTAAGAGAAGTGGAAAAACACCAACATATTATAGAAGGTGAGAGTATTTAATAGGTACATGATTCAGTTAAGGTAGCTAAGTGAGAATAATAGCTAACTTTAAGGAGTCGTCTATACATTCTGCCAAAATTATACTACTCATTGTAGCGTGTTTGCTCGTTGCAGAGCTTATCTGATAATAATTATGGACCTATGGTGTGGATTTATAAAATATTCCAATTTAGTAATGAGCGCTTCTGAACCAAAATTATTTGTTTGTGAGTTTCTTTAACTAACTGATATTCCGAACATGTTAGCCCTCTAATCCGGATTCGTGTCGCGCAAGACAGCTAAGAGGTAAAGTACTTCCTATCAAATATTTTGAGTTAATATTAAGTGAGAATATCTTTTTATTATTCATTTCTTGGTAGTGTTCAGTGGGGAGTGAAATGGCATCTGATACTACCTATAAAATAATTAGTAAAGAAAGATGAAAATACATCTTATTAGGAACTATGGTGGTATGGTTAAGAGATTGAACTTTCGTTTAATCAGAAATGTATGAGAAAGGCAACAGACTTAAAACTTAATAAAGTTCCTTTAACATCACACCAATCTGAAAGTAGAAAGTGGAAAGAAATGTATGATTTGAAAGATTCTTAGAACCAAATGTTGTATAGTCTCCACTTTTTGCTTTAAGATCTAATTCCTGAAGAGCCTTGAGTCTCTTCATTAGAAGATGATTACATGAAGAAGAAAGAAATTGAAGCCATATGTGTTGTGATGAATTCGAATTTAAAATTGAAATCGACTCAAATCACTAATTGTATGATACATTAATGATACAGAAGAATCCCTTCAACCAACAAAGGGTTACTGTAACGATCCGATCGATCGTTTTGAGCTTTAATGTTCTGGTTGGTGGCTTGAGACTTTGAATAGCTTTATATGATATATTATGACTGGTCGATTTTAGTTTTCGAGTGGTTCAGGATTGATTTGGAAGAATGACTCGCGATTTTGAAGCTTTAAGTTGGAAAAGTTGACCAATGTTTGACTTTTGGGTAAATGGACTCGGAATCAAGGTTTTTATGGTTCCGATAGGTTCGTATGATGATTTTAGACTTGTACATATGTTCGGATTCGGTTTTGGAGGTTCCTAGAATGATTCGACATTATTTGTCGAAAGTTGGCAATTTGAAGAACCTATGAGTTCATAAGTTTGACCAAGAGTTGACTTTGATGTTATTGGACTCCAATAGGCGTTCCGAGACTTTGGATAGGTCTATACAGTTGAATTGAACTTATGTGTAAAATTTGGAAGTAATCCGAAGTGTTTAAGTGTGACTCAGACACTCTTATGAAAGAATGAAGATTTAACAACTTAAGAGAATTCTATTTGGTTTGAGCCTCGATTCTTTGTTGTGATGTTCCCGTGGGTGTTTTTGAGGCTTTGGATAAGTTGAATAATGTATTTGTGCTTGTTGGTATGATTGGATGGGGTCCTGGGGGCTCGAGTGTACTTTAGATCATTGGTTGAGAAACTAGTTAAGTTAAGAAATTAGAGTTTGACCATGGTCAATATCGGGTCAAGATGACCTCTTTTTGGTATTTTGAGTGCGCGAACAGGTTCATAGTGTGTTTTATTATTGAAATGCATATATGATTTGTGTCCTGGAGGTTCTGAATGAGTTTTGGGGTGCTAAAACAAAGATTTTCTTATTATTGTTTTTTTTTTCTGGTATAAATAATTACAAAAATGCCATGACTTCCTTTAAAACATCAAAATAACATATCTCCCTCATTTTAAGGTCAAATTGGGTGATTAAAAAGATTATCTTGGGTGTAATATCGCAAGGATTATATTGGGCTCATCAAATGTGAGTTTCAAGGTCATCTAGGACCTGATTTGAGCTATAACAGTTGCTGTATTTTTTTGCTTGTTCCGAAATTTAGTTATTTTTTCGCACAAAGTTTTGGAGCTCGGATTTGGGCGATTTTAAGGCATTTTCACAAATTGGATTAGGATTCGAGCCGTTCGGAGGTTGTTTCACGCGGGAAGGGCTTCTTAGAGTATTGATTTATCTTCTTTGAGGCAAGTGTCTTGCCTAGCTTTGTTGAGGGAATTTTTCCTAGTAAAATGATATTGTTTGCTACATGCAGGGGTGATGTATATGCGGGGTGACGAGCGTATATACATGTTCCAGGGTTTTCATGCTTGGGAGGGGGAAATTGAATGCTCCTTCGTACATTGATGACCTTTGTGATTCTATTGCCTTAGGCTTTACTTAATTCCTGTGATAATATGTTCCAGGGTTTTCATGCTTGGGAGACCGTTGATGTGCAAATTTGATCGTAACTATACCTAAATCACGAATACATTACTTCAATGGTTATTCTCGAAATACTTGGGTTCCATATTTGATTTGAAGATCACTTTTGAGATTTGTTGAGATACTTGAGCAATGGGGTTCTTGAAGTCTATTGAATTGCTTAATTGTGCAAGAATTGTGATTCTCGTTCACGTGATGTATTTTGCTTAACCACTCTTCTTGAAGTTATCCGTGCTTCATACATTGCTTGTTGTTGATGTACATATATGCTTGGTGAGGAAGAGTGTAAAGCACGAGGCGTGATGCCGTGCCATTGTCATATATTATCATGTGAGGAAGAGCGTAAAACACGAAGGATGATATCGTACCATTTCATATAAATTATTATGCACGAAGGATAATGTCGTGCCATTTCATTTACATTATCATGTGAGGATGAGGGTAAAAGCACGAAGGGTGATGCCATGGCATTGCATTTATATTATCATGCGAGGACGAGAGTAAAAGCGCGAAGGGTGATGTCGTGCCATTTTTTTTATATTGTCAGGTGTTCATAGCACGAAGGATGTTTCCGTGCAGGTGAGGAGGGTGTTTCCGTACAGGTGAGGATGAGAGACATGCATTATATTGTAATAATTTTTTCTTGTGTATACGTTTATGCCTTTATCCTGATTTTTTACTGCTGCACATATGGTTTTCATGATGCTCGTGGTTGTCACATCTTTGCCTTTTCCTTATTTGCTATTGCTCTATCTGCGCCTTGTATTTGTTAATTATTGTTACATTCATATCTACCTTCTTAGTTGTTATATTTACATCTATGTCCTTCCTCGTTTGTTATGCTCTCATCTAAACCTTCTACTTTGCTAGATAGTGAAATTCATGTTCTCCTACCTTAACTTATCATTACTTCTGTGCTTCCACCCTATCTGTTACCATTGTCCATATGCATTGCGTTGTTCGTTATTGCTACCTGTGTGTTTTCTACTTTGCTGTTACTGTTATTGGCATTTCCTTTACCTGGTTAGTACTGTTATACATATGTTTGGTGAGGATGAGATAAATGCACGAAGGGTGTTGACGCGCCAATTAATTTGACATACATTCATATATTTAGTGAGGAATAAATAAATGCATGAATGGTGTTACCGTGCATTTTGACTTAATATCTTGAATACACTCCTCATACTAGGAAGATTTGTGGATTTACTATGTTGTTTGGTGGTTATTGCTCAAAGAAAAGGATTGGTTGTGATATTGAAAAAACTGACCATGATTTCCTTTAGTAAAGCAACTACTGCTTCGCATATTGGTTCTTGTACTCTTCTATGTTATTTCTAGTATGGTTTTGTAGCAAATTTACTGCACAAGTTATATTATTGAGTATCTTTTATCTAAAAAGCCTCGTCACTACTTCACCAAGGTTAGTCAAGATACTTATTGAGTACATGGGGTAGGTTGTACTCATGCTACACTTCTGCACCGTGTGTGTAGATCTTGGAGTTGTGTAGCTGTGGAAGACGGAGCCTTGCACTGCAAACGTTCCAACGTTCTAGATTCAAGCTATCTCTAGTTCATAGTAATTTAGAACTTAAAATCTGTTTATGTAAATTTCAAATAGATATTGTACTTATTCTTCATTTCGGTTTCTAAATCTAAATCATAGAGACTCATGACTTGTACTACCAGTCATTGGGGTAGTTGTATTGTATTCGCTTGTAGTTTTTATTATGTATATTGTTGATTTCACCGTTTAGTTGTAACTTATATTGTTTGGCTTACCTAGTGAGTTGGGTTAGGTGCAATCACGACTTAGTGAGATTTTGGATAGTGACAGTTACATTCGCATAGGATAAGGTGGAGAAGAATAGAGGGATGGGCACATTAATCGTGAGTTTGACAGTGATGTTTAATCTCTAGCAATCAAAGTAGTTTGATCAGTTTCAATAACTTTTGTATCATAGTTTCCAGCTATAAACTCAAATTGTAATTACTTTTACAACGTGCAAAATCTTATCAGCCCTTGACATATGGACAAGAAAACTTATCTTTGCACCTCTTTTAAGCCACGAAACCTATTTATTTATTTTTTAAAATAAAACAATAAAAGAAGAAGAATAATATTGTAGAGAAAAGAGAGAGAGAATTCTTATTAATTTTCAGATGATTTACAGTAGGGTAAAGCTCCTCTATTTATAGGGGAAAAAATGACTTAGCCACAAAGTAACAAACTCTCTAAAAGATAGACATTCACTCTAAGTACAATTCTAAATGTAACACTCCCCCTTGAATGTCTACTCAATAGGTAATGTGCCTCGTTAAAACCTTAACTAAAATAAAAACCAAGAAAAAAATTCTAGTAAAGGAAAAAGAGTACACATGTTTAATAATACGCCTTTTGGTTGCCTCGTTAAAAACCTTGCAAGGAAAATCCAGTGTGACAAAATCTTGTAAGAGAAAAAGAGTGCAACGCGTATTAACTCCCCCTGATGAGAGCATCAATTCACATCCTTGAGCCTTTGCATCCCAATCTTGTACACCAGCTTCTTGAAGGTTGATGTCGATAGAGATTTGGTGAACAAATCACCCATATTATCACTTGAACGAATTTGTTGCACATTGATATCACCATTCTTTTGAAGCTCATGTGTGAAAAATAACTTCGATGAAATATGCTTTTTCCTATCTCCTTTTATGAATCCTCCCTTCAATTGTGCTATGCATGCTGCATTGTCTTCATATAAAATCATGGGTAGTTTGTCACATTTCAAACCACATTTGTCTCGAATAAGATGTATTATAGACCTCAATCACATACATTCTCGACTTGCTTCATGAATAACAATTATCTTAGCATGATTAGATGAAGTAGCCACGATTGATTGCTTAGTCGATCGCCAAGATATGGTAGTGCCTCCACAGGTAAACACAAAGCCTATTTGAGATCGAGCCTTGTGTGGGTCGGATAAATACCCAGCATCAACATAACCAACAAGATCGGGACTGCATTCGTTGCCATAAAATAAGCCCATATCAGTAGTCACTTTTAGATACCACAGTATGTATTTGATTCCATTCCAATGTCTCCTTGTTGGAGCTGAGCTTTATCTTGCTAAGACATTAACTGAAAAAGTTATGTCAGGTCTTTTAGTATTAGCAAGATACATTAGTGCATCAATTGCACTAAGATATGGTACTTCAGATCAAGTAGTTCTTCATTCTTTTCTTGAGGTCGAACGGATCCTTATTCACATCAAGTGATCGAATCACCATCGGAGTACTTAATGGATGTGCTCCATCCATGTAAAATCGTTTTAATACCTTTTCTGTGTAGGCAGATTGATGAACAAAAATTTCGTTACCAAATGTTCAATTTGCAAACCGAGACCTAATTTTGTCTTTTCGAGATCTTTCATCTCGAATTCCTTCTTTAAATAATCAATTGCTTTTTGGAGTTCTATAGGAGTTCCAATAAGATTTATGTCATCTTACATATACGGCAAGTACAACAAATTCCGATATTATTTTTTTTATAAAAATACATGGACAAATGACATCATTTATATAACCTTCCTTTAATAAATACTCACTAAAGCGGTTATACTACATTCTTCCTGATTGCTTTAGACCATACAAAGAACTTTGCAATTTGATAGAAAATATTACCTAGGACTTTGAATTATGTGTATCAGGCATTTTATATCACTCGAAAATTTTCATGTATATCTCATTATCAAGTGATCTGTAAAGGTAGGTTGTGACCACATCCATTAAATGCATGTCAAGCTTTTCATGGACACCAAAACTAATGAGATAACGGAATGTTATCGCATCCATAATAGGAGAATACGTCTCTTCATAATCGACACTAGGCCTTTGTGAAAATCCTTGTGCAACAAGGCGTGTCTTATATATTTGTACCTCATTTTTCTCATTCCTTTTACATACAAAAGACCCATTTATAGCCAACAGGCTTAACCCCGTTAGTTGTTTGGACTACAGGCCCAAAAACATCACGTTTCGCAAGTGAATCCAACTCGGATTAGATTGCTTCTTACCATTTTGGCCAATCACGTCTTTGTCGACATTCTCCAACAGATTGAGGTTCAAGATCCTCACTATCTTGCATAATGCGAGATGCAACATTTTATGCAAAGACATAATCCATCATATATCCAATCGATTCAAATTTGTCTCAATATCGATTATTGGTAATTCTTTATTTTTTTGAGTATCAGGCTCAGTGATTTCCTCATGAATCTCAAGGTTGGTTAAATCATGGATTTCTTCATGAGACTCTTTCATAGTGTCATCTAGATCATTTATTTTTCTTTTTCTAGGTTATCGATCCTTAGAACCCAATGGTCTGTCACGCTTTAGGCGTGCTTTTGACTCAGTAGCTATGACACTAGAAGATTTTCCAACAGGGACATCAATACGAATTGGAATATTCTCTGCAAGGATATGTATTTTGTTATCCTATTCAGGTCTATAAATGCGTCTGGCATTTGATTTTCTATTTTCTCCAAGTGAATGATCTTTTATACCTTTTTTTCACAAATAGAGGCACGTGGATCAAGATGAGACAATGATAAATTTTTCCACAAAATTTTTTGTTTGTTTTCACCAATTTCTCCGCCTAATTTTGGGGAAAATGCCTCATTGAATCGACAATCTGCAAATTGAGCAGTGAACAAATGAACCAATTAATGTTTTGAGGTAGCGAATAATGGAGGGCGATTCAAACCCAACATATATTCCTAACCTTCTTTGGAGACCCATTTTGGTACGATATGGCGGTGCTACAGGCACATATACTGGGCATCCAAAAATTCTTAAATGGGATATATTAGGTTCATGACCCAAAACTAATTGCAACAGGGAATATTTGTGATAATTTATCGGTCTAAGATGAACTAGCATTGCTGCATGCAAAATGGCATGACCCCAAACAGAAGTGGGCAACCTCGTTTTCATGATTAACGATCTTGCTATCAATTGCAGACGTTTAATTAAATACTCTGCAAGGCCATTTTGATTGTGAACATGAGCTACAGGATATTTCACTTTTATCCCAATTGATAAGCAATAATCATTAAATGCTTGGGATGAAAACTCATAAGTATTATCAAGTCGAATAGACTTAATTGGATTATCGAGAAACTGTGCCCGTAATCGAATTTTTGTGCCATTAATTTTGCAAACGCGAGGTTGTGAGATGATAATAGGCACACATGAGATCATCTAGAAGATGCATCTATTAAGACCATAAAATATCTAAATGACTCACTAGGTGGGTGAATATGTCCACAAATATCCCCTTGTATATGTTTCAAAAACGCTGAGGACTCAAACCCAACCTTTGTTGGTGATGGTCTAATATTTAACTTGCCTTGATAACAAGAAGTGCAAGAAAATTCATTATTTAAAAGAATCTTTAAATTCTTTAATGGATGTCCATTTGAGTTTTCTATAATTCGTCTCATCATAATTGATCCAGGATGTCTCAATCGATCATACCAAAGTACAAAAGTATTGGAACTTCTCAATAACCTTGTCCAATACAAGCCACAAGATAAAGATGAGAACTTCTCAATAACCTTTTTCTGGCCAGAGACATTGTTGGTAACGATGAGATATTCAAGATTATTCTCATCTATTGTCTCAATATGATATCCATTTCACCGGATATTAAAACTCAACAAGTTCCTCTTGAACTTGGAGGAGAACATTGCATTATCTATGATAAATATTGTCCCCTTAGGCAGAGTTATAGTAGCTCTTCCAGAGCCTTCAATTAGATTACTACTACCAGAAATTATTGTAACATCTGCCTTACGCATACTTAAATGAGAGAAATATTTCTTCTCTTTGAATATTATATGTGTCATACATGAATCAACTAAGCAAATATTTTTACAATTGAAATTTGATCCAAGTTTGCTTTGAGAGATATTCATATTTGCTTAATTTTCTCAAAGGGCTTCTTGAGTCGGTAGAGTCTTGTGCTGATAACGTGAAATAAAATAATAAAAGAAGAAGAATAATATTGTAGAGAAAAGAGAGAGAGAATTCTTATTAATTTTCAGATAATTTACAGTGGGATAAAGCCTCTTTATTTATAGGAAAAAAATGACTTAATTACAAAATAACATACTCTCTAAAAGATTTACATACTCTAAGTACAATCTATTCATAACAGTTTTTCCTTGTTGGCCATTTTTTGCTATATTCTTTTCATCCAATTTATTTACTATTTATAAGTCCAAAATCATGATTGTTAATTAAAGAAAGAGCCCCAAAGTCATGTTACTGCTAATTAAAGAAAGAGCCGTACTCATATATTCATTCTTCTTTCTTATAGTTTGGAGATTTTAAACTCAACGACTATGGTCTCATTATGTTGACATTCTGGCCAACTATTATTTATGGTTCTCTCTAGTAATTGAGTACCAATAACTTAACAAGAAACAAGTTCTTGGCTATCATTTTTTTTGATTTATCTAACTGCTCACCTCATAACCCACTCATCTTTATCTCAATAACTTCTATTATGAATAATATCCATGGAACTCTCATGGCTTTTTATGTCCATCACCTCCTCTTTTGTTGCATAAGAGGATAAATACTATCAGAAATTAAATGAAGGCAGAAAAATGAAATACAGGATCCCCACTTTCGAGATGCCGAAGGTTTGGATACAGAGTCGCCATCAAAAAGTCAGAGAAATCTTTAATTTCAGATTGTTAAAGAGAGAAATTAAACTTATTTCTAAATGGAAATCCTATTAGTATTTTACCCTCCTTGCCATTTAAATTTTAATGTGTAATCTCTTTTACTTTTCTTGACCAGGGAAGAAGGGATGAAATTCAGAAATAGTCAGATTTACAAATAGTAATTGAAAAATAGTCACAGTTTTAAAAGTAATTAAAATTTAGTCATTTTTCATGTAAAGATAAATCTGAACTAAAACACTATTCAAAATTCAAAAAATATTCCAACATAATATATTGTAGTTCCAGCATAATATACTGGTCCAGCATAATATGCTGGAAGTTATACACAAATGCTCCAATCTCCAGTATATTATGCTGGAACTTGTGTTGCAGCAAGTAGTGACTAATTTTCAGTGACTTTACAGACACTGACTATTTTTCAATTACCAGTCCGAAAACTGGCTAGCTCATGCTATTTTCACGGGAGAAAGGGGGAGGGGGTCACAGTCTTTGAGGCTAAACATTATCAATAACTAGTGAATTTATCTGCGTGTTGCGGACCGTAAAAGAAATTTAGCTAGCGTTTGGCCATAGATTCCCAAATTTATTTTGAGAAATCTGATTTGCGTGAAGTTTGGTTTGAAGATGAAAATGTGTTTGGACATTAGTTTTCAAAACATATTTCACTTTTTTTTTTTGAAAAAACATGAAACATGACTTATACTCACAAGTTCTAAAAACTATCATAAATACCCAACAGTACATTCATCAATAACATTCATTATCATTATCGCAAACCATAGTCCTGAATATAAATAAATTTGGTACAAAATTATTATTTTTATAATGAACTACATAATACACTATCAGATGACCGAGAAGATGAAACAATATTGCTCTTTTATAAAATACAAAAGTTTGAGGTAATTTTTTAAAAAATATAATAATAATATTTTAGGTCAAAACAAGCTCTTGAGCTAATTTTGGGATTTAAAAATTTGCCAAAATATTGATAAAGTTTATGAACATATATGTATTTGCGAAAAAATATTTGACAAATACTTGACAAGATCTATGGTCAAAAGGATCCTTAATAAATTGACTTTTTTCGTAAATTAAGTTAAGAGAAAATAAAATTTTCATAGGTACAGGCTATAGCCATACAAAAGTTAATTTTATATATTTTTCTATCCGTTTAACACTATTCATATCACTTTATTCCAGAGAGACAATCGACAATCTCTACTAAAGACAACAAAGAAGTGATATTAGAACTAAAAAACATATCAATAAACTGCTTTATCCTTCAGCCTGGATCATTCATCTCCGCTTTAATTATTTGAAAATCTGAAACATGGTGATCGAAAATTTTGTAAAGTTGTAGGGAAATTAAAAAACTAAAATGAGATCAAAACACCACCTATATCATTTCTTCTTTTTCTTTTTAAATTTTTTGGTGGTGTTGTTGGTCTTGTTTAATGTTATCAAACTGCCCAGTTGAGAAAACCGTTAAGAAAATCTATCAAATCCTTCACAATTCCTCGATTTATATCAATCTTTTCAGCAAACTTTCTCTTTCGGATAGCAAGGTCGAATCTTTCAAGCAACTTTAATTTGATTCACAATTCTTTGTTTTCTGTGAGTATTTACTAGTTGCGAATTTCACACGATGGTGGTATTATTGTTAGTTAATGCTAAGCTTGATATTTAAGCTTCTTATTGTATGGTTTAATGGGAAAGGATATCCCAGAGCCGTTTTGCGACTTGTAAAACTTATGGGAGCTAAATATATTGATATGTGTAGGTTCAATGAGAAAATTCTAATCATTAGAATAAAATTTATACATCAGAAACACAATGCGTAAAATTGGACAAATCTAACCTTTTCTCAAAGCAAAATAGACAGCGCTTCTCAATAAAATTCGGCTCAAAAAATCAGGTTGAAGGAAACAATATTGAATTGTTTATTGGAGGAGTAAATTATGCCTTGCAACAACACGTTGGCCTCTTTATATAACTATCACAAAGAGATTATTGTCCTGACCGTTAATATTCTTCTAGGCGTTTCATCAGTTTCTTTGACAAATTACAGAGTTTAAATACACACTTAAAATAGGGGAAGAGGAAAAGATCCAATGTAACTTTAATCAGATTTCTTTTTGGCACAATGAGAAGGAAAAAGCGAAAAAGGAGAAATTAGATAAATGTGTTTCTTGGCGAAAGAGAGGTGTCAAGTCAGTATTCTTTGTCCTTTCTTTATATATATATATATATATATATATATATATATAGATATTCCTCCCAAGCAGGAGCGAACGTAGCTTGATAGTATTAGGTTCATCTGAATCCAAATACTTTTAATGCAAGGTATAAATTTATGTGTAAAAATTCATTAAACTTATAATAATAGTTGATATGAAACCATAACTTTTAAGATATAATGAGTTCAATGCTAAAAATCTCAAAAGTTGAATCTATATAGCAGGGCCGGTTCTAATCTTATCAGTAGTAAGGCTTGTGCCTTAGGCCCCCAAATTTGGGGACCCCATTTCAAAAAAAAAGTTTATAAGTATTTAAAAAATTATATTTAGTACTTTTAATACAAAAGTAGAGTTTTTCATATAAATGGAAAGAACATTAGTTAGATATATAAATAAAGTAACAATTTGACTTCCTTAAAATGGGTTGATGAATAGTTTTCCTAACAATTCAATTTGAGTTGATTTAATAATTTCTTTTTACTCTTTCATTAGATAACTTATAAAAATTTTCTCCCCTTCCTTAATTTGTCCAATTCAATTTTTTCCCCCAATCTCTTCATATTTCAGAAACACCTACATATTTTTCGTCTTTCTCTTTTATATTCTTATTCACCTTTTTTCTTCAATATTTCTTTGGTTCATGTGTTCAACAATACTTTTAAGCTTCAATAGTTCTATACTTCTATTGCTCTATAAAATCTTATTTAAGATCAACAATGTCTCAATAAAGATGAAATGAGTTGGCTATATTATCAATAGAAAAAGAATTATAAGAGAAAAACGATTATAAAAAAATTATTAGTAACTTTGTATCTCAAAAAGTTAGAAGAATAAACTTTAAATAAAAATATATGTTCTAACTTATTTTTAAAAATTTAGATCTCACATTAAACTTTAGCGTTAGACCTCGTATGTGCTTGAGCCGCCCTTGCCATGGAGTTTTAAATCAAGCAGCGGCAGAGGTAAATACACGAAATAGAATTAAAACGCCACTCTTTTAACTCATTTTTCGAAGTTTAAGTTTCTGCCAGAAAATAGACAGTGTGACATACAGTAAATGGCAAAGATCTACAAGGATGGTGGTTATGTGAAGAAGATACAAGATGGAGAATTAGTTTTGGTTGCAGTTGATTTTTAAGTTTCTTGATTAACTTTTATCTTTTTCTTCTCATTTTTCCATTTACTTCTTTTCAAAATTTCACCGTTTCTAAGTACAATTATTTAGCTTTCCCCTTATAATTGTTATTTTATTTATTAGATATTTTAACACACATTTATGTGCTCTTTTATGGTTTCAACTTTCAAACATCCCTTGATTTACTGATTTCAACGGTCTTGTTGATTGATGCCATGATTCCCGCCGAGATATTTACATATCACGGGATTTCTGGTCCTTTTGTTACGCAAATTTGATAATTTACCCTAGGACATTTCCCATAATCGACCTCGACAAACTCATCTCGGGTATCATGGCTTCGTGTTCCGATTCGATGTTGTTCGGTCTCGACCTTCGGTCTTTGATACCTCGACCTCGGTTTATCGAGCAATAGTTACGATTGATACCAACAGTATAAACTCGAGCCCGATTTATCCCTATGCAAGCGGTCCGAGTTCGACCCCATATAGATAGTCCCCTCGTTTTTTGGAGAGTAATGACGAAAAACGACATGAGTCGCAACTTTTTGATTAGGTTAAATGGCGACATACTTATGAGGCGTGTGACACGGAAGTCGGAGCGTCCCCTCAAAAGAAACGAATCATCATATTGATGACGGTGGCACTGTGACGTACGTGGTACGCGTCGAAAACGTCTCTTCAGAGACAAACTTCGGACAAACCTCTACAACATCAATACATACTAATTAATGCTCCATCGCTTTGGGACGCGAACCGCCGCCTTTGAGGGGATATAAATAACCTTCTTTGTCTTCAATTTCAGGAGTTTACGCTATCTGAACATTTGAATCATTCTCTTCTTCAAATTCTCTAAGTTTTCTTGCAAGCGATTTCCCTTTTATTCTTATCTCACTCCTGCATCTTTTTACTTCTTTATCTCCTAATTAACAATGGCGAAAACCTCTAAATCCGTTCCTCAGAGACAGACCCCTTCTTCTTCTCAACCTACTGAAGATCCTCAGCCTGTTGATGTTGAGGGAACCGTGGTTGAACCTCCTTTGAAGGCGTTCGTACCGACTAGGTGTTCGATCAGTACCGACTTTAAAGTAGATAAGACTTCTTCAGTCCCGGGGCCGGTGTGAATCGGTCACTAGGTATATTTGTTCGATTACGGACAAAATCCTTGACAAGGTTAAAGAAGATTGTAATTGGATCGGTAAGTGCGTGGTCGTTCCCGCACCGGAAGAGGCGATCACCACCCACGTGGAGGGTTATTTGAGTGTTTACACTTAGCCCTTCATGTTGGGCCCTTTGGACCCTATTATTGTTGCCTTTTGCAAAAGGTACGAGGTAACGTTGGGTCAGATCCACCCTTCTTTCTGGAGAATAGTCATTCTCTTTCGCTTTTTTGTAAGCAAGATTGACGGGCACCCTTTCACTGTCGATCATCTCCTGCAGTTATACAGTCCCCGACTCTTCCGAGGGGGATTAATAAAACTTGCTCGCGGGGCAAGCAAAGCCCTTTCTCGAGCATTGATGAGGATAGGGATCGAGGTTGGATGAGCCGATTCGTTCGAGTGAAAACATCAAGATGTTTTGGCCAACGAGTTGCATATGGCGAAATTGGAGACTGCTGTAACCAAAGTTGAGGCCGATGAGCTGGTGGCCCAGTACAAGGCTGATGCTAAGGCTGCTCAAGATCAGTCAAAAATTTTGGCTGATCACATGAAGTGGCAAACTCGCCTTTCCGTCCTCGAGGAGATACATGCTCGGGGCTTTGATCTATCAGCCGAGATCGAGGATGCCAAAAGAATCGAGGCCGAAGCCACAAAGCAAGCCTTTCCGGAGGAAGATGACTCCGAGAACTCGGAATGAAGCGCCTTCTCTTGTCTTTTTTTGATATTATGTAATGATGTTCCCATCTTTGTAATCATATCTTGTATATATATAAAAGCCTTTTTTCCTTTCCTTCTCTTATTGCTGACTTGTTTTAATTCTTTCCATTAGAACCGATGGTTTGTCTCGGTAAATTTTCTGTTCCTCGAACTCAATTTGGACTTGGCCAATTTTGGGATCTGTCTTAGTAGGTTATTCTTTCATTTGATTAACTTGGAATGGCCTTAGCCTTGTAAAGATTCGGAGTTCGCCTTAGTTAGTCTTATCCCCTTCGAGTTTCATTAACTCGGTATGGCCTTGGCCTTTTAAGAATCGGGGTTGGCCTTAGTAGGTCTTATTCCCCTTCGAATTTCATTAACTCGATATGGCCTTGGCCTTTTAAGAATCGGGGTTCTTATTCCCCTTCGAATTTCATTAACTCGGTATGGCCTTGGCCTTTTAAGAATCGGGGTTCTTATTCCCCTTCGAGTTTCATTAACTCGGTATGGCCTTGGCCTTTTAAGAATCGGGATTCTTATTCCCCTTCGAGTTTCATTAACTCGGTTCGAATGAATCCCCGAGTGATGGTAGTATTTAATTGGACAAAGAAAAATCAAAATGGCCCTTGGGCTCGGAGACAGGATATTGGTGCAAGAGATCTTTATTCTTGTGCTTGTACAATTTACTTAGGGGATAGATCAATCTATTTGGGTACGGTTCCTTTGACCATTTGACCCTTACATCTATTCCTAATGATCTTTGATTTTAGGGATGTTTTCCCGAATTGAAGTAGCCAAGCAGCCTCCCGATTTTTGAGGTCGATCGATGATTAGCACAGAATATTGTTGTCATCGATCTATGATCGGTCTTCAAATCTAAGTTAGCATGTTTTACTGGTTACTTCGTTAAAAACCTTGCTAACATTCGCAGGTATCAAATTTGGGTTTTTACTTCGTTAAAAACCCAAATTGGGACAAAACTGGTCGAAGGGAAAAAGAGTGCAACGCGTGCTTTCAGTCCTAACATCCCGTACTTTCCGATTCGAGGCTACTTTATTTGATACCTGCGAATGTTAGTTTGTCGACGTAGCATAAAAACGAGGAAAGGAAGATCGTACCTTAACAGTAGTATCGTTTCAAGTGATTTATGTTCCAGTTATTTGGAAGCTGTTTGCTGTCCATTGTTCCGAGCTTGTATGATCCTTTTCCGATGATTTTTATGATGGAGTAAGGTCCTTCCCAGTTCAGTCCCAATTTCCCTTCGTTCGGGTTTCGTGTGTTGGGCGTGACCTTCCTGAGTACTAAATCTCCAATGTTGAAATGTCGAAGATGGATTCTCCTGTTGTAGTATCTTTCGATCTTTTGTTTTTGAGCGGCCAATCGAACGAGGGCAGCTTCCATTCTTTCGTCCAATAGTTCCAGATTCATATTCATAGCCTCGTGGTTCGATTCTTCAGTCGAATAGCGGAACCTGACACTTGGTTCACCGACTTCGACCGGTATCAAAGCTTCAGCACCGTACACCAGGGAAAAAGGAGTGTCTCCGGTGCTAGATTTCTCGGTCGTACGATACGCCCATAGGACTTCAGGCAATATCTCTTTCCATTTCCCCTTCACATTGGTTAACCTCTTTTTGAAATTTCGAAGTATTGTTTTGTTGGTAGATTCGGCTTGTCCATTCCCGCTGGGGTGGTATGGTGTTGATAGGATTCTTTGGATCTTGTTATCTTCGAGGAACTTCGTCACTTTGCTGCCGACGAACTGTTTCCCATTGTCACACATGATCTCTGATGGCATCCCAAACCGACATATGATGAGATCCCAAATGAACTCGATTTCTTCGTTTTCCCTAACCTTCTCATATGCTTGCGCTTCCACCCATTTGGAGAAATAATCAGTCATAAAAAGAATGAATTGAGCCTTACCTGGTGTGTAGGGAAGAGGGCCAACGATGTCCATTCCCCATTTCATGAACGGCCATGGTGATAAGACCGAATGCAATATTTCCCCGGGCTGATGGGTCATCGGGGCATGTCTTTGACATTCGTTACATTTGCGAACGAACTCCTTCGTGTCCTTTTCCATGTCGATCCAATAATAATCGGCTCTGATTATTTTTCGGATTAGGGGCTCGGCACCTGAATGATTCCCACAAGTTCCTTTGTGGATTTCTCTTCAAATGTATTCGGTGTCACCCGGTCCCAGACATATCGCGAGAGGGCCGCCGAACGTTCTTCTAAATAGAGTTCCGTCATCAGATAAATAGAATCGAGCCGCCTTTGTGCGCAAGGCTCTCGATTCTTTTGGATCTGAGGGGAATTTTCCGGAGCTGAGGTATTCTATGTATTTGTTCCTCCAATCCCAGGTCAGACTCGTCGTATTGATTTTCGCGTGGCCTTCTTCCACTACCGACCTCATGATTTGTACGACCTTTTCGGATTCAATCTCATCATCTTCGACCTATGATCCCAAACTGGCAAGGGCATCGCTTTGCCGTTTTGCTCTCGAGGTATATGTTGTAAGGTCCATTCTTTGAACCTATGCAGTGTAACTTGTAGTTTGTCTAAATATCTTTGCATTCGTCCTTCTCTTACCTCGAAAGTTCTGTTGACTTGATTCACCACAAAAAGGGAGTCGCACTTAGCTTCGATTATTTCCGCTCCCAGGCTTTTGTCTAGTTCTAAACCTGCAATCGTGGCCTCATATTCTGCTTCATTGTTAGTTAATTTCACAGTTTTGATAGACTGTCGAATTGTGTTACCGCTTGGGGGCTTTAGCACGATACCAAGCCTCGATCCCTTCGCGTTCGAGGCACCATTTGTGAACAGGGTCCACACTCCCGAAGGAGTCCCCGATCCAGCCAGTAGCTCTCTTTCGACCTCGGCTATTAGGGATGGTGTAAAATCGACGACGAAATATGCCAACACCTGAGATTTAATGGCGGTTCGGGGTCGATATTTGATATCATACCCACTTACTTCGATAGCCCATTTGGCCAATCGGCCGGAGAGCTCGGGCTTATGCATTATGCTTCTTAACAGGTAAGTCGTTACGATGCATATGGGATGATATTGGAAATAAGGCTTCAATTTCCTGGAGGCACTCAACAAAGCGCGTGCCAGTTTTTCCAAATGAGGGTACCTAGTTTCAGCCTCGCCTAAGGTTCTGCTAACATAATAAATTGAAAATTGTGTACCTTGTTCTTCTCGAACTAGAACTTCACTTACCGCTACTTCCGAGACCGCAAGGTAAAGATACATCCGTTCACCTGTCTTCGGTGTATGTAGCAAGGGCGGGCTAGAAAGATACCTTTTATGCTCTTCTAAAGCGTGTTGGCATTCCGATGTCCATGAGAAGTTGTTCTTTTTTTTCAATAGATTGAAAACTCGATGGCTTTTATCGGATGATCTTGAAATAAATCGTCCCAAAGCGGCTATACGGCCTGTCAGCTTTTGCACAGCCTTCACATTATCTACAACTGTGATGTCCTCGATAGCCTTGATCTTTTCGGGATTGATTTCTATTCCTCGATTCGAGACCATGAAACCGAGGAACTTGCCTGAGCCCACACCGAACGTGCATTTTTTTGGGTTCAGCTTCATGTTGTATTGCTTCAGCACGTCGAATTTTTCCTGCAAATGGTTCAAATGGTCCTCTGCTCGCAGGGACTTAACTAACATATCATCAATATAAACTTCCATCGTTTTTCCTAGTTGTTTTTCAAAATTCGGTTTACTAGGCGTTGGTAAGTGGCTCCTGCATTTTTTAACCCGAATGGCATCACGTTGTAGCATTATGTGCCATACTTAGTGATGAAGGATGTTTTTTCTTGGTCAGCCGGGTCCATTCGTATTTGGTTATAGCCAGAGTAAGCATCGAGAAAGCTAAGGGTCTCATGGCCAGCGGTAGCATCGATCATGCGATTGATGTTGGGTAAAGGGAAAGAATCTTTTGGGCATGCCTTATTCAGATCCTTATAATCTACACACATTCTTAGTTTATTCCCTTTTTTAGGGACTACTACTACGTTTGCTAACCATTCCGGGTATTTAACTTCCCGAATGGACCCTATCTTTAGAAGTTTAGTTACCTCATCCTTGATGAATGCGTGGATTGAGGCCTCCTTTTTTGCTTGACCAGTCGGAACTTCCGATCAAGGCTTAGCTTGTGAGTTGTTATCTCCGGTGGTATACCTATTATATCAAGGTGGGACCAAGCGAAGCAATCCTCGTTAGTTATAAGAAATTGGATAAGTTTTGTCCTAAGCTCGGAGCTTAGGCCCGAGCCCAGGTATACCTTTCGATCTGGCAAGTCTTCTCGGAGTGAGACTTGCTCAAGTTCTTCAATTGTCGATTTTGGTTGCATCGGATGCATCGGGACTGATGAAGGATCTGGGGATTCCGTAATCGTCATCCTCGAGATATGCTTGTTCATCTACGTTTGTCGAGGATGATGTCTGTGATTGCTATTTCATCTTGTTTTCGACCTTTTGTGAAGGAACTGCTGGTACTGGTGTTATTTCTTCCACTGCGAACATTTCTTTCACAGCCGGTTGCTCCTCGTAAACCGTTATAATTCCATCGGGTGATGGGAATTTCAGTACTTGGTGCAGCGTCGAAGGTACGACTCTCATGTCGTGGATCCATGGTCTCCCGAATAGAGCGTTGTACCTCATGTCTCCACCGATTACACAAAACTTCGTTTCTCGAATGGTACCGGCAGTGTTTATCGGCAACGTTATCTCGCCCTTAGTTCTTTCACACGCCATGTTGAACCCATTGAGTACTCGGACTGTAGGGACAATTCGATCTATTAGACCGAGTTGTTCTATAACCCATGATCGGATTATATTGGCCGAACTGCCTGGGTCGACCAATACGCGCTTCACTTTAATCATGTGTATAAGCACAGATATTACTAGCGCGTCATTGTGAGGTTGTATAATCCCTTCTGCATCTTCCTCGCTAAAATATAAGATTCCCTCCATCGCATAATCTCGAGTGCGTTTTCCCTGGTGATGGATATCTTGGTGCGCTTCAGCATCGGATCTTGAGGGGCATCTATTCCGCCAATAATCATATTAATCGTGTGTTGTGGCTCTTCTTAGTTTGCTTGTTTACTTCTGTTTCTGTAATGATTCTTCGCTCGGTCGCTAAAAAATTCTCGAAGATGTCCGTTTTCGAGCAACCTTGCCACCTCCTCTCTTAATTATCGGCAATCCTCTGTCCTGTGTCCATGTGTATCGTGATATTTGCATATCAGATTAGGATCCCTTTGGTCCGGATCCGATTGTAACGGTCGAGGCCACTTAGTGTCCTTGATGCGACCGATAGCTGATATGAGAGTAGCCGCATCAACATTGAAATTGTATTCCGATAATCGTGGTGCTTCTTGGTGACTAGTGGTTCTCTCGAAATTGCCTTTCATTATGGGTCCTCGGTTATTCCGACCTTGATTGTTTCTCCTTTCGCGTCTCAGGGAGTTCGGCCTTGCTGTAGTGATTTTTCTATCCCCATGATATGGTCGATGCCGATCTCTATACAGTCTTGATTCACGATAAATCTCCTTTCGAACCCTATCATGAGTTCTGATGGGATAAATAGATCCCGAAGGGGCTCCAAGTTGATCATCTTCGACTCTGATCTTCGATTGGTATCGGTTATGTACATCCACCCATGTGACGGCTGGATATTCTATCAAGTTTTGTTTGAGTTGCTGTGAAGCCGTCGAACTTCGAGCGTTGAGCCCTTGGGTGAAGGCCTGAACATCCCAATCGTCGGTGACCGGTGGCAGGTCTATCCGCTCTATCTAGAAACAAGATACAAATTCTCTGAGCATCTCATTATCTTTTTGTCTGACTTTGAACAAGTCCGACTTCCGCGTTTCAACTTTGATAGCGCCTGCATGTGCTTTTACAAAGGAATCTGCAAGCATAGTGAAAGAGTCTATGGAATTTGGGTAAGTTATGATACCGTGTCATTGTCCCCTTTGACAAGGTTTTCCCGAACTTTTTCAAAAGAACGGACTCGATCTCGTCGTCTTCTAAGCCGTTTCCTTTTATAGCGCATGTGTATGCGGTCACATGCTCGTTTGGATCGGTTGTTCCATTGTACTTGGGAATTTCCGGCATGCGAAATTTCTTGGGTATTGGTTTGGAGCAGCGCTCGATGGGAAAGGTTTCTGTACAAATTTTTTGGAATCCAAGCCTTTTAGTATCGGGGGTGATCCTGGGATTTGATCCACCCTGGAATTGTATGTTTTCACTTTTTTGTCGTTAGCCTTGATTTTCTTCTCTCCAGACTCGACTCGTCTGGTTAACTTGAGCATTCTCATAATCCCGGAGTTTGCCCTCGATCCGCCTTCATTCGGCTCCTCTACGACTGGTTCATTCTCAGGAATGGTTCCCCGAGAAGGGCCGAGCTCAACTTTGTTCGATATTTGGCTTTGATTTTGTAATTAAGCAATGGCTGCCTGCTGGGCTTGCAACATGTCAAAGATCATTCTGAGGCCGATCCCATCTCCTTCGTCGTTTTGGGGACCCTGTGTTGTTGATCGGTGTTCTCCACGAACACTGTTTGACGGACCAGTAGTTCGATCTACATCGACCGCCACTTGTGAATTAGCATCGATCGGAACTTCATTACCGGGTGCTATGTTGTTGTGTTTACCTTGATGATCAAATTCATTATCGACTTACAAAGGCACAGATTGTTAATGCGACATAGCTGTGCTGTAACCTAAAATTAGAGATACTTCACAGAGCAAGTGTAAAACAATTTGTGTGAAAAAAAATTGTATCAAACGCTCATTATTATCCTTAGCCCCACGGTGGGTGCCAAATTGTTTACCCTTGGCTTCGGATAAAATTAAATTTGTAAGTGGTTTTAAGGACACGTGATTTGGTTTGATACAAATAATGAATAATATAATAGAGATTAAAGTCAGTAAATAAATTGAGAAAAAATGCAAACCACAAGCCTTGAATAGTCTTGGCCTTGATTGATTTCTCCAAGATGAATAAATATGAACCAAACGAATAAAGTGATAATAAAAGCAGACTTCTTTTCTATATATTGATAATTGTTTCATGAGATGCCTTTTATAATTATATTGCCCCTTTATATAGAGGGGGGATAAATCCTATACAAGGCAAGAATCTGTTTACAAGGTAAAATATCCCTTGATTTACTGATTTCAATGGTCTTGTTGATTGATCCAGTGATTCCCGCCGAGATATTTACATATCACGGGATTTTCGGTCCTTTGGTTACGCAGATCTGATAATTTACCCTAGGACATTTCCCATAATCGACCTCGACAAACTCATCTCGGGTATCATGGCTTCCTGTTCCGATTCGATGTTGTTCGGTCTCGACCTTCGGTCTTTGATACCTCGACCTCGGTTTATCGAGCAATAGTTACGATTGATACCAACCGTATAAACTCGAGCCCGATTTATCCCTATGCAAGCGGTCCGAGTTCGACCCCATACACGAATATAAAAGAAACACGAGAAGACTTATTTTACATAATTCTTCTTTCTCTTTTGCAAGTGTTAACTTCTCCAAATGAAAGGAATTATGTTACAAAAGATAGGCAATGCATTATTCGATTTGATATGTTTTTCATTTTCATTTGTCCGGGGGATTTTATTTAATATTATTACAGGAGAAATATTATCGCGCGAAGTGCATGTTCACTAATTATTTTCTAATATAGCAAAAATAATTTTTGAATGATATGCATATAGCTTATTATTTTACACGAATTTTATAAAAATAATATGAGATACACATGCAATGCATAATTTAGAACTCTATAAAATTTGTGGGAGATCTTTAAATTTTTTGATTGTCGAAGTATTTTAAAGATATCAATAAAAATTATGATAGAATAAATATGATATCTTTATCCTTAATCAAAAATTCAAATAGGAAATACTTGTCCTTTTAATGGATCTTACGTCACAAATTCACGATAAATTGGGTCGCAATGCAGGCATGCGGACACGAGGTCGGAAAAAGAAAAAATGGAAAAAAAGAAAGAAAGAAGCATTTCGAAGGCTATTTAAGGGATTTCTTAAGGCTGCCCTTGCCAATTGCCCCTAGGCACCCTTTCCCCCCGCGCAGTTACTTCTCTCGCAGTTTTCTCCATATCCATTCGCTGCGGATTCTCCATTTCCGAAGCTTGCAGGTACATCTATCTCTCTTATCTCTATTTATTCACCTATTTATTTTATTTTAACAGCCGTACTTACATCTGTCTCCGATTCCTTGAAATAGTTTTAGGGTTACATTGTACTCTTCTATGTACAAACTTGTGCTGTGTCTTTGCTGCTTTGGGTTTTGCTGCCTCTGTTGGGACGTGAACCTTGGTGCTTAGGGTTCTTTTCATTATCTTAATTTTTACCTGGATTTGCATCGTAAAATGTTAACCAGGGTTTCAGACTAATTGGTAGCAAATTGGGCCGCTAGCTCAAGCTGTGAGTATGCAGTGCTTGCTTTACTCCATTTACCTTTATTTTAGGTGGAAATTGTTTGATGGAATGGAAATTGAGGAGAACTTTTTGTTTGAAATTGTGGACGCAAAAGGGTTGCTTGGTTTGTGGCTGGAAGTGACCTAAGGGGATGTTGGGGAGGATTTTTTGTCTGATATTCTGGACATGAAAGGTTGCCTGGTTACTATTTTGCTCTTCTACTTACAGATTACGACTGAAATTCTTTTCGATGGAGATAATTGAACATTTCAAAGTTATTAGCCATTGAAGGATGATACCAAAATCTGAAATTCACTTTATCTTCTCTTCGGAAAACAGAAAACTGACTACATCGGTAAAGACAAGGATAGACAAATCGAAAGGACCCTCAATCTCCAACTTTGAGGTTGTTGACTCAAGTCATCGGGGCGAAAAGGGTCAATAAAGACTTGTTGGTGATGGATTGGTGGGTTGCGTTTGCTACATCAAATAAATAAAAAGGTTGACTTCATCTGTAAAGGGTAGTTAGCTGGTTTCCTTTGTTTTTATTGTTTTTTTCCCCTTTTTTGTTTTTCTGGGGGGGGGGGGGGAGTGGGGGTTTGGTGATGATGGGGTTGTGGAGCAATGTAATTGTGTAGTTTGGTTGTTCAGCTAATTTATAGTTAAATCATAGACAAAGTGAATGTGATGTTGGTTTCATCAAAAGTTTTGGGTTGAGAATGAGTTACGATTAGAAGCTATGTTAAACATGACCTTTCACTTGTTGTGACTCGAGAGCTAACTTTGCATTTATGTTCCTTCATATCTTGACAAATTGATTTGGTCCAAATGCAAGTTTTCGTTCGAGTACTAAATCTCCACTGAATCGGAAGTACTTTTGAACAAATTGTAATTTCTTTTCAACCTGTGTTGGAGCAGTGCACCTTACTAGTGAATCATGTGATTGTGCATCTTGAGGTCATTTACTCATTTAGTTTTATGATACGAAATATTATAGTGAGGAGGAATTATAGTGCTATATTTGAATTATGCAGAGATGGATAACATGGGAATGGGCTGCACTAGGAAGTTATTGGATTTCTACTTGGTGAAAGTGATTATATCAATTATCAGTGGTCTGGTGCATTACCCATTCATTCTTAGATTCTCTACTGCTTCTAGATGGGTAATTGGCCTGGATTTGTACTGTTGAGTATCCTCTCCCCCGTTAACTTCTTTTTTCCCAAAAAGTTTCAGCTTTTGCTTTCTTGAAATGGATTAACTTAATTAAGGTTTTTTTTTAAAGCATCGTGTAATTTTGGAAAATTTTAATTTTTCTTTTCAAAACTGTGAACTATTATACTTTGAAATTACTAATTAGGCAAGTTGACCTTTGGGAGCTGAGATAGTACTTGCGGAATTGGGATAAGGGAGTAGTTTTACCTTTTCTTTTTCAGAAGAAGGTGAACACTAAGAACAAGAAACTTAACACTTGCCAAAAATAGAAAAGGAAGTGACTGGACTGGTGTATAAATTGATGCAATGGGTCCATTCAAACTTTCAAGTTAAGATGAAGTTGCCAAGAGCTATGGTGTGGCCACAAATAGCTCTGTGGGTGAATGTAGTACATCTCCAAGATAGGAACCTCATTTAGCACTTGTGCTGCAATTAAGGCTTCAGATTTGGTACTTCTTTTTAAAAAAGGGGGAGGACGGTTGTAGGGTTGTAACGCCATTCAGCATATAGGTGATAACAAGGGAGAAAAGGGCATAAGGCACTTGCTGCTAGTGGGGGTGGTTGTAGTAGCTAGCTGTTGTAATGGTGCTGAATTCGTAATACTTGCTCTTATCAATGGGTTGTGTTACTTGGGACTTGGGTGGGACTGGTGGGGTGTTGAGGAGTCATACTTGGCAAGGTTTTAAAAGTTAGGATTATATGTATGGACAGAAATGCAGAAATGATGCAGGAACATAGTCAATTATTTAAAAAGGAAATAAAGGACCTTGTGCTAAATGTATTAATTTTAATAAAGAAATGCGGTCCTTCCGTACTAACGAGATTGTAGATCTTCAGTAGACATGAAGCGCACACTCTCTGGAATGATATTCATAACTCCTTGCTCTTGAGCAGTTTCTTCATCGGGCATCTACTCCTAGTAGAAGCTACAGCACAGTGATGTCACATTCATCTCCACCTAACAACAGAGTGAACAATCAATAACAATGGCGCGGAAGTCCACATTTATGCTTGTGTTCTTCCTGTGAGTAGCCAATACGTCACTTGTTTCGGTCGATTTCAGTTTGAAAAGTAGGAAAGTAACATTAAACTGAGAAAATACAGACCTGATCTCTTAACACTTGACTTCATATGTTATATTCTCTGTTTTAAGTTGTTTATATTTCAAAATAGAAGCTGTTGCCTGCAAAAGTTTGCCTTTTACCAACATTTATATCAGTTTTCTGCTGGTTACTGAAGCTATCTCTATATTTTTATGAAGTTGAAAATCATTATGAAATCTTCTGTGCTGACTAGAGTGTTAATGATAATGTGTTGGTATCTATTTGTCACGAGATGTGCACAGTATGTAGGATGTGGCGGAGATGAAGTTTCCTGCGTCAAAACAGCTTTTTTAGTGCATATAACCTTGATGTCTAAGTGATCTTGCTATTGCGTAATGTCCTTTTAGTGGTGTTGGGGTTTGGTATTTAAATCATGGGGCATAAAGGGTTTTTATGGATTTGTGATGTGGTCTTGGATGTGTGGTTGTGGACAGGAGGAGGCAGCTGCTGGTGGTGGTGTGGTGATATTTTGCTGGTGATTTTATTACTGGTGGTTTACTTGTGATAGTTTTGAAAATGAGATCTGACAGCAGAAGCCGAAGCAGGAGCAGAAGCAGGAGCCCAAGAGATCGTAAAATCCGCACGGAACGGTATTCCTACCGTGATGCACCATATAGACGGGAGTCACGTCGGGGTTTCAGGTTCTCTGGTTTTCAATCATTTGTATGTTGCTTAACTAATCTCATTCCTGAGCAACTGTTGGCTGGAACTAAGGGAGTTGTGTCTGTCAGACATGGAAATGGAGGATGCTTGCTATCTTGCTTTTACGGTTGCTTTAACTTGAATGTGTGGATAGGTTGAATTGTACCTACTATTTGGTTTCAAGATCTATCTTTTTTGCACTACTAGAATAAAGCTGTTTCACAATTTAAGACTAATAAGTGGACTAAGCTGAACATGACTATTGGAAGCCGATTTACCACCCTAATATTTATCTCCATTAGATCTAAATGCTCAGTTGTGAAGTTGTCACAACCACTCTCTCTTGACTGATAATAGTGCTGTCTATGGTTTATGGTTATATGTGCATGCTAGATTTGTCAAAGAAATCTTCAACTCTTTCTAGCATCTACAGTTTTCCATTCTTTTGCTCTTCTGGAGGAATATTGACGTGGGCTTCACCTTCTTTTTTCTATCTTTCGAACATTAATCCATTATTTTTTCTTTACAGCCCAGACAGTCTCTGCAAGAACTGCAAACGGCCTGGTCATTTTGCTAGGGAATGCCCTAATGTTGCAATATGTCACAATTGCGGTCTTCCTGGGTAAGTATCTAGAAGTGTTCTGTGCTGATAAACTACTTACTAAATTGTTGGATTATATATTTTGTGTAGAAGCTGCCAATGTTATTCCCTTAGCCTGTTTGCAATATTATCTATTACCAACCCCCCAATCCCCTCTTATACAACAGTTAGGAACTTGATCCAGGAGGCAGATACTAGCAAAACCAAAAAAAATAGAGAAGTGACTGAATTTCTTTACCACGTGATTGAAATAAAATATTTTTGGAACTGTTCTGAGTTTCCTGTATTCTCAGTAGTTTCTTGTTCTGCTTTATGATGGTTAAATTTTAAAATTCAATTATCTTGACATGCTTTTCCGGAAAGGGACTGCTTATTATAGTTCTCACAGTCTAATTAGTGGGGAAATATTTCCTTGAAAACCAATGCCCTGTTGCACAGATCTGGACATGCCATTTTGAGAAATGAGGGAACCGCAAGGTTAAGCCATGGCATTTTCAAATGAGATTAAATACATCAATTCTAGTACCTTAGCTTATATGAGTACCCAACGATTGTTAGAAGTATCGTTATACATGTAATCTTACTGTGTGCTTAAATGAAATGCTTAAAATTTTGTCTTATTGCTGAAACACTTTTTTTTTGTAAGTCTTATTGCTGAAACACTTGAACCCAAGTGCTAAAAGTTTTCTTCAAAAATCAACAAGAGCTACATATCAGGGGCATGAACACGCACATGAAAGCCTAAGTGAAGCATCTATATGCAGTATAATACTAGTTTATCGATCACGGCTTTACCCTGTCGAAAAAAAAAAAAAAACTTACTAGCTTTGAAAAGTCACTTGATGGAATACACTTATCCTTCATTTGCATGCTTCTTAGGTGCATCTTTCATACCGTGTGTGTGTTTGTGTGTGTGTGGAAGTTGGGTTAATTAGTTTGGATAAACCACTAGTATTTATTAACTTGTTATTCTTGTTTGCTTTGAAAATTTTAAAAGGCATATTGCCTCCGAGTGCTCCACCAAATCTCTTTGTTGGAATTGCCGAGAACCAGGCCACACGGCTGGAAATTGTCCAAATGAAGGAATTTGCCACACCTGTGGAAAGGCAGGACACCGCGCGCGAGACTGCACTGCTCCTCCACTTCCACCTGGGGACCTGAAGCTCTGCAATAACTGCTTCAAGCAAGGGCATCTTGCAACTGATTGCACAAATGAGAAGGCGTGCAAAAATTGTAGAAAGACTGGTCACCTGGCACGTGATTGTCAAAATGATCCTGTGTGCAATTTGTGTAATATATCTGGTCATATGGCCAGAGATTGCCCCAAGGCCAGTGTTATTGAAGAGAGAGGTGGTGGAAGAGGACATCCATCTCGTGGGTTTGGTGGTCGTGGGTTTGGTGGTGGTGGAGGATACCGAGACATTGTTTGTCGAACTTGTCAGCAGGTAGGCCATATGAGTCGTGATTGCATGACCGTGATGATTTGTCACAACTGTGGGGGAAGAGGACACCAAGCATTTGAGTGCCCCTCCGGGAGGTTCATGGACCGTTTTCCTAGGAGGTATTAACAGATGAAAGATCTGCCATATTGATTGGCTGACATCCCAAGTGGTGTAGCCTTTAGTGTGATATGAGATCGTCATTAGTTTAGAATAATTTGGATTTTAGAAAAAGTTATTTGCAGCTTTAGTTGAGTGTTCTCAATGCATTTTGAAGCACTTGTGTAGAACATGGATTAATGTGATTGCATTGACGTTTATGCATTTTATTTGAGATGGATCATTATACAGATTTTTCTGGTATATGTGCTGTTTATGTTAAATTCCGATAGAGATTTGATTTTAAAATTTTGACCAAAATCACATTAATTCTGAGTATTGCTGGTCCAGCCTGCTACAGAGCTAATCGGTAATTCACCTATAGCCTGCACGATGTCTTGCTCTCTTTCTGCAACAACGATTCATGTACGCCCTTATCTCTGTAGGTTGAAGTACTTTTCTCCCAAGTTTCATGTTGTGAAAAATCGGCAGTTTAATGTATTTGCCATTTCCTGGTTCCTTTCTGTTTTAATATTATTTTGGGTGTTATTGCTCTAGTTCTTGAACTCCTCTTCTGAGGCTGGAGTTTTTTACTGAATGTGGAGTAGCTTTACATGGGGCCTCCACCTCTGAACCGCGGTTTTATGTAGTTCATGGTGAAGTGGAGAATTAGTTGATACATGAGGGTGGAAAGAAAAAGACTACGTTGGGGTAAATGATCCATTTTGTTACTCTATGAAAATGTGGGGAAGTATTAATGACACTAGGTTTCTGTTTCTTCTTCAGTAGCTATCAATGAGTAGATCTTTTGATTTTATTAAAGGTAAATGCAGCTATTTAGTTGAAAGGTAGGCCTCGAAAGTGCACTATGCAGAGTAGGAAAGCTACTGTCATAGCCGTCCAAAATAGTTGCCAATCACTGTTATATCACTGGAAACAGTGTTTTGTAGAAATGCAGGGTAAGACGTACAATAGACTCTTGTGGTTCAGTCTTTTTTCGGATCCCGCGCATAGCGGGAGCTTAGTGTACCAGGCTGTCCTGCCTTTTTCACTGTTCTATCACTCAAAACATATGCAGTGGTGTAATTATATTTGGAGGATTAAGAATGCTATGTTGGTGTACTTATACCAAGATAGCAGGTGCAACAAATCTGGAAGATACCCAAATCAGAACTCGACAACCAGAACTCGACAGGGTTTTGTTCTTCGTCGTCTTTTTTCTTTTTGTTCCCTTTTTTTTTTTTGAAGTTTTATTCCTCATAACGAATAGACAAGTTTTGACAATGCCATGACATTATTCCTGGTGGAGCCTAAGCTATCTGCTGATATGGGATTTATTTGAACAAATATACTTTCCAATTGGCTTGGCTAACTTGGAAAATCCAATCATTTAAGGCGAACATATTAGTTTTTCAAACGAAGAAAATAAAGACTGAAATCAAGATCAATGTCAATCGGGTAAATCCTGGGGAGAGATAGTCAGAATGAAGCTTTGCACTTGTACTTGTAGCTGCGTTAACCAGATTTTAGCTCGTTGGCATGGGTAAGTTTCTTGCTTTAGTTGCTTACTGTTGGTGCTGGTTATTGTATTTTTATTTTTATTGCTCGACATAATCTGCGTCGTTCAAATGAAGACAAATGTTCCAATTTTAGATCCCAAAGATGACGACAACTGTCTGGCGAAAAATAGTTATCTAGATTTTACCTATTGACTTATTTCTAGCATTTTCTTGAACCAAGCAGAGATGGTTGCTGTTCTTGTCTAGATTCTTTGGAGCTAAAAGTATTGAAGTATTGTTTACGCTATTTGTTGCAGAGAGCAGATGTAGAGAGTAGGGAAGAAGGATAATGGCGTAGGGTTAGTGTGAGATGATGAAGCCACTGTGCTGGTAAATATGTGCTATTGTGTCGTTGCTATTAGAGGCGGATCAAGAATTTGAGTGTAACGAGGTGGAGACCATCTTTACTAGCGATAAATTTCAGCATGCAACTCCGTAAAATCTTAACGATTATGATAACTTATCAACTAAGTATAAACTCTCAGTCTTCAATTTTCATTGCCAGAATGGACAGATGTTGCTACTTTATCGATGTGATTGAGAGAGGGTAGAATTTTTAATTTTTTATTTATAGAGAGAGGAGCTACGGTTCGGAGCTTTCGATTTCGAGGGAGGGACTTAAAAAAATATTAATTAAGTTGATTATTATGTACAAATATTAAACTATAATTGAATTAAAGAAAAATAAACTTAAAAAAATCATTAAAATCAGTAAAAGTAAAAAAAAGATAAAATGCAAGAGTTGGGTTTTGATCCCAAGTTGACAATTGCAAGTAGGATTCAGCGGAACACTCAACAAAACCTACCATGCGGCCTTTTATGATTTTGGGGCACCATTATTATATTTAAGGGGTCCACGGTGTAAGTATCTATATATTAAAGTTATATATACAGTAATTTTGTCGCGGTTAATAGATTCTAGTGATTCCCCGACCCCTAACATAAGTCCGCCCTTGGTTGTCATGTGAAACATCTTATTACAACGTTATAACGGATTATATGATTACACAATTTTTTAATATTTTATTTTGTAAATTAAATATTTGGTGAATGTTATTGACAACAACTTTTACAATGTGTCGGTAAATTATTTAGGTGTACTAGTTCAGTTAGTTTGTAAACTTTTGTATTGATTAGGTTATAAATTCTAGAATATGTGCAATTTCTTGCTCGCTTAGCTTTCTCCTTTCTACATCAGCTAATCACTCTATGTTCAGCCGGTGCTCGGTACTCAAACGAAGAGATAATTACTTTACTGGATTAGGCATACTTGCGTTTCCAGGCAAGTTCGGTTTAATCAAGTAATTATTTTGCCAAACAAACAAGTCAAATTAAGTAATTATACTTGATTACATTCAAATTTAATTACTAGATAGTTTTTCAAATAGGGGCGGAGCTACTTAGCTTCAAATGGTGTTAGTTGATACCTCTTTGTCGGAAAAAATATACTGTTTAAATAAGTAAAAATTAATTATTTATGTATATATACCATGTATTGAATCCATTTCTTTATTTATTTACTTCCTTAAATTTAACACCGCTCTTAATGAAAATCCGGACTCCACTACTATTTCCAAATAGGCTCTAAGCAAAATGAACCAGAACATATATATACTGACCATAACTAAGTTATGTTGATCTATCACTCGAAAAAAAAAATCACGACGAAGCAATTAAATGTTAAGTCAGCGAATAACCATTTCATGTCGGTGGAACGATCGGATCCAATATTTAGGGTCGGTGCGTATGAAGTATCCATTACACTAAAAAACACTCGTATATTAATGAATGCAAACTTAGTATATATTTAAGTTTTTATTGGTACCGTTTATCCTTAAAAACGGATAACAATTGAATTTAGACGTGATTTTAAGGATATGTGGATTAATTCAATACAACTGATTAATGACGTTAGATAATCAAATAAAAGATAAAGTAAGTAGCCAAACTAATGATGATAGTGTGTCCGAGCTCGGTTAAAGGCCCAACAAGGAACCTGCCTTCGGTTCCGAACTAGCACTTATCAAGAACTTATGAACGAATACAAGAACTTTGGATAACTTTCACAAATAAAGAGAACAGAAGTGTATTGCCTTGATATGTGTGTTATATAGTAGGGGAATTTTACCTTTGGTACAATTCTAAGAAGGGTAAAAATCTTCCTTGAAAGTGCTTATTCCCGAGGGCTGCTCAATTGCAGACGACTTTAAGGTCGAGAAACCCTAATGCAAACAGGACCGGGGTGAAGGCTGAGTTGAGCTCGAACCATTTTGGAAAAACACTCGAAGAAATGAACAGGTCACCGGAAGGCTGGGTGAAGTTGAACCCGAGGCCAACCCTGAAATAATAAAGATGCTTGAGGAACTGACGAAGCATGTGGAATCGGGGAGAAGAAGATTGAAGCCAATGACAAAAAAAATGGAGACCTATAACTCCAGAGTTGATCAGATCACAGGAGCACCCCCAATAAATCTATCTGGCTGTAAATATCTTTGGATTTCTTCCATTTGAAATTCGATTTGAACCAAAGATGGAAGATTTTGAGGGTTATCAAATGATACATAGTGCGATAAAATTATAACGGAACCACGGATCCAAACGAGCACGTGACCTCCTACACGTGTGCTAGCAAGGGAAACGACTTGGAGGATGACAAAATCGAGTCGGTTTTGCTGAAAAAGTTCGAACAGACCCTGTCAAAGGGAACAATGATATGGTATCACAACTTACCCCCTAATTCCATCGATTCGTTTGCTATGCTTGCAGATGCCTTTGTAAAAGCTCATGCCAGAGCCATCAAGGTCGAGACCAGAAAATCGGACCTTTTCAAAATCAAACAAAGAGATAACGAAACGCTCAGAGAATTCATGTCAAGGTTTCAAATGGAACGAATGGACTTGCCTCCGGTTGCGGACGATTGGGCCATTCAGGAGTTCACTCAAGGACTCATCCCAAAGCTCCTTGGCTTCACAGCAGCTGAAACAGAATTTGATAGAGTACCTGACGGTAACTTGGGCTGACGTCCATAACAGGTACCAATAAAAAATCAGAGTCGAGGATGATCAGCTCGGGACCCCCTCCGGGTCCGTTTATCCCATCAGAGCTAGTGACAGGTCTAAAAGAGTCGTCGATCATGATCCAAGACCGGACAGAGATCGGTATCAACCGTATAGGCGGGGATCGAAGGGGTAGCAGGTCCCGGCGCAACCCCGCGAGGAATGAAAAAAGGAGAGATCGAGGCCACAATAGCTAGGGATTCATGAGTAAAACCGGTTTCGACAGGCCACTTGGGACCAGGGAGGCACCGAGATTATCGGAATATAACTTCAGTGTTAATGCTGCCAGTATCGTATCTTCCATCGGGCGCATCAAAGATACAGGTGGCCTCGGCCATTGCATTCCGACCCTACCCAAATAGACCCTAACCTGATGTGTAAGTATCATGACACTCACGGTTACAGGAACGAGGAATGCCGGCAACTATGAGAAGAAGTGGCCCGGTTATTCAATAAAGAGCACCTCCGAAATTTTTTGAGTGATCGAGCCAAAAATAACTTCAGTAATAGGGACTCCAAAAAACAGACCAAACAAGAGGAGCCTCAGCATGTCATTAACATGATCATTGGTGGAGTCGACGTCCCCCAGGGACCAATGCTAAAGCGCACTAAGGTGTCCATCACAAGGGAAAAACGAACCCGAGATTATATACCGGAAGGGACCATCTCTTTCAACGATGAGGACGCTGAAGGCATCGTCTAGCCGCATAATGATGCACTGGTAATATCTGTACTCATAAATAAATCTTGAGTTAAGCGTGTGTTAATTAATTCAGGTAGCTCGGCCAATATCATCAGATCGAGGGTCGTAGAGCAGCTGGGGGGTCTATAAGACCAAATAGTTCATGCGGTCCGGGTTTTAAACGGATTCAACATGGCATGCAAAACTACTAAAGGAGAGATAACCCTGCCGGTGACGCCGCCGGGACCATTCAGGAAATGAAGTTCTATGTGATTGAAGGGGATATGAGATATAATGCTCTATTCGGAAGGCCATGGATTCAAAACATGAGGGCAATACCCTCAACAATGAAGTTCTTTGTTTTACCTTTGTTCTTTGAGATTTTAATTTCAGGTCAACTTAAGAATGTCAAACTCTCAATCTGCGCACTTGAGCGTTGATGCTGAGTCTGGCCACCATGGCGAAAACAACAATATAGTGCCTAGCAACAAGGTGCCCCCATGTTGACCCCAACTGGGTCCCATTTGCGGACTCAATCGATGTCAACTCACATGTGGCCATTAATGCAAAACTGCCGACCAACCCCGAGAACAGCGTTCGCAGAGGAGCCCGATCAATAGCCCGGGGTACGCACGACGGTGAAGGCGACGAGATCGATCTGCGAGTGATCTTCAAAATGTTACAATCTCAACAAGCGGCGATAGCCCAGTGTTAGAATCAAAACCGCGTATAAATTCAATTGTTATTCGTTTTTAAGGATAAACAGGTACTATATACAGATAGAACTAAAAACAGTACCTTTTCTTTCATATAAACTGCCAACTCTATCAAAGAAGAAGAGGAGTCCATGAAAAAAGTGCAACAAGAAGAAACTGGCAAAAATCAAGTATTGGAAAAAAACATTTCCGTTGCCGGACTTGCACCCGGGTCTCTCGGGTGAGAGCCGAATATCCTAACCACCTAGACTACAACGGAACTTCTTATGTCTGTCGTAGAATTTATATATAGAAACAGCGACTTGCATTCAAGTGAAAATTGGTTTTCACCTTATAAAATGTTTTAAATTTACAGACCTTTTTATTCCAAATGAAGTTTATGTTTAAACACAACAATCTATTTATCTTAATAAAAAACCCAATGAATAGTCTAATTGACATGATTCACCCACATGAAATCAAAAATCACGTACAATAATAACTATGCCTTAGTCTCAAATACCCACAAGAACTTAATGAAATTATTTCGAACTTAACCAACTATTTAAAGCAAGAGTATTTTTACACGCTTCATCCTTTTTTAACTATTATTTAAAAAAATAGCATCATTTATTGTTTATTCCATAAAGAGCACTTTTATTTTTCATTAATAGCATATTATAAAAATTAAGCTCAATATTTTAACTGACTCACTAATCATGGGAAGTACTTTTTTTGTCCATCTCCATTCTCCCTTTCCAACATTCATCTTCTTCACTCCATTTTCGAAAATCTGATGCATATGTGAATGCCACCTAAATTCAAGATGTATTGATTTATACGTCCTTTATACTCTGTATATCAAGTATCACTTTAATTCAAAATGTATTTTTATGTATATAATAGTTGTATATTTATTTGTGAAGTGCCATCTTATTTTAAGATGTATTTTTAATGTATATTTCAAATATATTTTATATGTCAAGTGCCATTTTAATTCAGGATGTATTTTTTATATATATATTTTTGTATATTTATATGCCATCTTAATTAAATTTAAGAATTTTTTTTATGTATATTTCACATGTCTAAGTGTCATCTTAACTGAAGATGTATTTTTTTATGTATACTCTTTGTATATTTTATATGTGTTAATTCAATGTACATTTTTTATATATACGTTTTGTGTATGTCAACGTAT
This sequence comes from Nicotiana obtusifolia, assembly GCA_002018475.1. Lineage (NCBI taxonomy): Eukaryota > Viridiplantae > Streptophyta > Magnoliopsida > Solanales > Solanaceae > Nicotiana > Nicotiana obtusifolia. The sequence goes on from MCJB01036185.1 coordinate 59,318, forward strand.
ATTAGTTCGAAGTACGATCTTTATGTTAAGAAAGGAAAAAAGAAAGAAGAGAAAAACTTAAAAAAGATAATTAAAAAAAAACGAATGGAACAAATGTAGAAAATATAATGGCTTCGGCAGAAAACAAAATTAAGAAGATGAAGAAAAATAAAGAAAGCTAATAGATAAAGAGAAAAAAAAGGCATGGTTTTTGTACAAAATTGCTTATGTTTAGGGATTAATAATTAATATTTCTATTTTAATGGAACTGTGTGCTATTGTTTACCCTGAAAATCGGATAACAATTGAATTTGTTCGTGATGCTAAGGATCCGTAAAACTGATTGACACTGTAAGATAAATGATTCCAATACTGAGAAAGAAAGATTCAACTGTTGACTCTAAAAGAAATAACAAAGAGCTGTCAAAGTGGCAATAGCAATTAAATGAGGATTAAAGAGAGAGTAATATTATTGATGATTCTGAGATGCTTTAAGTTGTGGGTCAAAATCCCTTTTTATAGGTTACAATTACTATTTCAAATAAGGTAAATTGCGGATTTTATGAGACAGATCCCATAAAATCCGTAACGGAACTTTCTCAAATCACGTTGGTGATAACTGAAACGGTTGAGACAATCACTAATGGCGATATATCCGGAGATGAGCTAATTACGCATCTTGAACCCGGTACCCGGTTCCATGATGCTTCCCACTTCGGTCGAATCCGGCTTCGATCAGGTCTCAGTCCGGTCGAGTCTTGATCCGGTCTCCTATCTTCTTTGCCCGTGAACCGGATGTCCGAGTTATACTTCGTTATAACTGGGCTGGCCCCGACCCGTATCCATGTGTAAGTACCTTACCCAATACAGCTATAAATATAAATATTTTCTTGCCACAGCTATAATATTAGATTTCATGTTAAGAATTTGTTATATTTCTTTTAAACTATGATAGTTATGTAAGGGATCTATTCTTTTTAAAAAAAAGAATGTTCAACTGCTTCTTTTGCCGATATGAATGGTGTATGGTTAGGATATAATAAAAGGTGATGATAAAGTACGTACATAGAACTAATAACACAAAAATGAAACTCAAGGTGAAGACCAACACAAAAGTGAAGCTCAAGGTGAAGACCACAATACGTTAGCTTAATACCGACGTGTATTTTGTATATGAAGTCAAAATGATGACATGCAATTGCATCAACTCAGCCCGCATCGTTCACCAAGGAATTCACCTTTGAATAGTTCCAGGGAATCATCACCGCGAAGGACTGCAAATGGTGAAGCATCCATAATGTAGTTAGATTTGATAGACTTTATGGCCCAACAGAGAGCTCGAAATCAACAAATTAACGAAGCTATTATGACTTCGTCTACGAATGCACGTACACAATTACCGGCATCACCAAGAGTGGAATTGCTCATTCCAGCTGCAGTACTTCGAGGTTCCGATATTAGCAGACTCCCAAATGATACCGGAGTTGGAGGATTAGCTATGAGTGGCAATTTTAATTTACAGAATTTAGTGCTAACTTTGCAGAAACAGTTAAAGGAATAAAATGAATGAATTGAGCGAATTCCCGGAGTCCTGCTAGTCATCAAAGGAATTGATATGGACAATTACTCGCAGCGGTAAAAGTCAAGTGTTTGCTCCGTTGCGGATTCCGAAGAAGTTCAAGATACCGAGTATTCCCACATATGATGGAATATCAGATTCCCCGAAATCATATTGTAGCTTTTACAACACGAGTCAAAAGCAATGATCTAACCAAGCAAGAGATCGAGTATGTGATGGTCAAAAAGTTCAGAGAAACCATCACAAAAGAGGCGTAAATATGATATTCTCTCCTCCCTGAAACTTTAAATGGTTCATTTGCTAAACTTGTAGATGCCTTCGTTAAAGCATATTCAAGAGCACAAAAGGTATAAAAACAAATGAAGGACATTTATAAGATCCAACAAGGAAGTACTGAGTGATAGAAAATAGGCATATACGCAACGGAAGCAATCACCCAAGACCATATAATCTTACATGTAAACTAGATAAATATAATCATTAACGAGATAGAAACACTAACCTTTTGAAGTTACTGCACAACTCTTCAATGATATTCATGCTATCCAGGTCTGCAGTCTTCTACTGTGTATCCTGAATCTCTACCGAACGTGATACTTGAGTGGCAAGTATTTTTATTCAAGAAAAATAGTATCTTGGTATGGAAAATTTGGCCAACTTAAGAAGAAAGCTTTCTAGTTTTTCTTTCTTCTTTAGTTTCACGTTTTTGTCTCCTTCTGTGTTTAAAACTTTTGTTACGTTTTTTCACACCTTTCAGAAGCTGACTTTTGTCTTTTAAAACAAGCCAAAAAACTCTTTTTCTTTTACACGTTTTTATTTTATTTTATTAGAACAACAAGACCAAAATTATTTTGGAGTCTTATTCCTCCTAAAATCGTGTAGCCAAAAACGTGTAGGAGTCTACTACGCACCAAAATGTGTAGCAGTCTCCTAACCCACCAAGAATACTATTTTCTTATTTAATTTCCTTGTTCTAGAATATTCAGGCACAATAGGGACCACAGATTCAATAACGAGGCTTCCT
>MCJB01036196.1:0-10705 GCA_002018475.1 Nicotiana obtusifolia
AGCGCACAAAAATTTCCATCACTCGAGAAAAACGAACTCGAGACTATGTACCTGAAGGAACTCTATGCTTCAGCGACAGGGACATTGAGGGCCTTGCACAACCCCATAACGACGCACTGGTAATATCAATGTTGATACACGATACCCGAGTAAAGCGCATACTTATCGACCCTGGAAGTTCAGCCAATATAGTCCGGTCCTGGGTCATCGAACAGCTGGGACTAACGAATCAAATCATTTTCGAGGTCCGGATACTCAACGGATTTAATATGGCATCGGAAACAACGAAGGGGGAGATAACATTGATGGTGAACGTCGCCGGTACCACCAGGGCAACAAGATTCTGCGTAATCGAGGGTGATATGAGGTATAATGCCCTGCTCGGAAGGCCCTAGATACATGACATTAGGGCAGTACCATCAACCTTGCACCAGATGTTAAAATTCCCATCGGTCGAAGGAATCACCACCATTTATGGAGAACAGCATGCGGCGAGGGAGATGTTCGCGGTAGAAGAGATAACATCGAAGTCCATCAATCCCCAACAGAAGGCCAAATAGCAATCACAAAAGCCGCCCTCGACAGATGGGGGCGAGGGAGATCAGCCCGATGAAGATAGCTTCGGGGTACCCCGATCCTTCGTTATCCCGGACGAGGCCGACGCAACCAAGTCGACGATCGAGGAATTGGAGCAAATCCCGATCCGCTATGACGCACCCGACCGGAAGGTATACCTGGGCTCGGGTTTGAACTCCGAGCTCAGGACCAAACTACTTTCTTTTCTTTCTGCTAATGAAAGTTCTTTTGCTTGGTCCCATTTGGATATGACAGGCATACCACCGGAGATTGCAACACATAAGCTTAGTGTCGACCCAAAATTCCGGCCGGTCAAACAGAAAAGGAAGCCTCAATCCGAAGTCAAGCAGGTCTTCATTCAGGAAGAGGTAACCAAGCTTTTGAATATAGGTTCCATTCGGGAGGTAAAGTACCCCGAATGGTTAGCTAACGTAGTGGTAGTACCAAAAAAGGGGAACAAACTTAGAATGTGTATAGACTATAAGGACTTAAATAGAGCCTGCCCTAAAGATTCTTTCCCACTGCCCAACATCGATCGTATGAACGATGCTACTGCTGGCCACGAGACTCTAAGTTTTCTCGACGCCTATTCTGGATATAACCAGATACAAATGGATAAGGACGATCAAGAAAAAACGTCCTTCATCACTAAATATGGCACTTACTGCTATAATGTGATGCCATTCGGGCTTAAGAATAGGGGGGCTACATATCAGCGCCTGGTAAATAAAATGTTCAAAAACCAACTAGGTAAAACCATGGAGGTTTATATTGATGATATGCTAGTTAAGTCCCTGCGAGCAGAGGACCATCTTAGTCATTTGCAGGAAATGTTCGACATTTTGAAGAAATACAGTATGAAGCTGAACCCGGAAAAATGCGCGTTCGGGGTAGGCTCCGGGAAATTTCTCGGGTTCATGGTCTCGAACAGAGGAATAGAGATCAACCCGGACAAGATCAAAGATATCGAAGATATTAAAGTAGTCGACAACGTCAAGGCCGCACAAAAACTCACAGGCCGGATCGCAGCTTTAGGCCGTTTTATATCCCGGTCGTCGGACAGAAGTCACCAGTTCTTCAACTTGCTAAAGAAGAAGAACGAATTTTCATGGGGATCGGAATGCCAACATGCTTTAGAGGAACTTAAGAGGTACCTTTCTAACCCACCTCTACTACATACGCAGAAAATGGGCGAGCTATTATACCTTTATCTCGCTGTATCGGAGATAGCGGTGAGCGGAGTTTTGGTTCGAGAAGAACAGGGTACCCAGTTCCCCATATATTATGTTAGTAGAACATTAGGGGAAGCTGAAACCAAGTACCCGCACTTAGAGAAGCTAGCACTAGCCTTGTTAATTGCTTCCAGGAAATTAAAACCATATTTCCAAAGTCATTCGATATGCGTAGTGACAACCTACCCACTTAGGAATGTCATGCATAAGCCCGAGCTGTCGGACCGATTGGCCAAATGGGCCATCGAGATTAGCGAGTACGATATCCAATATCGACCTTGAACCTCGATAAAATCTCAAGTACTAGCTGATTTTATCGCCGATTTCACACCGTCGCTTATTCCCCAAGTCGAAAAAGAACTCGTGACTAAATCGGGGACTCCTTCGGGAGTGTGGACTTTGTTCACAGACGGAGCCTCGAATTCGAAAGGATCGGGTTTAGGTATCGTATTAAAACCTCCGATCGGAGATACTATTAGACAGTCCATCAAAACCGTAAAATTGACTAACAATGAGGCCGAGTATGAGGCTATGATTGCAGGTCTGGAACTAGCCAAGAACCTTGGGGCAGAAATAATTGAAGCCAAGTGCGACTCCCTCCTTGTGGTTAACCAAGTAAATTGGACATTCGAAGTCAGGGAAGGCCGTATGCAAAGGTATGTGGATAAGCTCCAAGTCACTTTACACAGATTCAAGGAATGGACCCTGCAACATATTCCCCGGGAACAAAACAGCGAGGCCGACGCTCTCGCGAACCTAGGGTCGACGGTCGATGATGAAGAGATCGACTCCGAAAAAGTCGTCTAGTTGATGAGATCGGTGGTCGAAGAAGGTCACGCCGAGGTCAACTCGACAAGCTTGACGTGGGATTGGAGGAACAAGTACATAGAATACCTCAGCTCGGGCAAAGTCCCGCACGATCCCAAAGAATCGAGGGCATTGCGTACAAAGGCGGCCCGATTTTGTTTGGCCAGCGATGGAACTCTTTACAGAAGAACCTTTGGAGGACCCTTAGCCTTATGTCTCGGCCCCGGGGATACCGAGTACATTCTGAGAGAGATACATGAAGGAGCTTGTGGCAATCATTCGGGCTCCGAATCATTAGTTCGAAAGGTAATCTGGGTTGGCTATTACTGGATCGACATGGAAAAGGATGCAAAGGAATTCGTGCGCAAGTGCGGCAGATGTCAAAGACACGCACCGATCATCCACCAGCCGGCCGAAACTCTGCATTCAGTTATATCGTTGTGGCCGTTTATGAAGTAAGGAATGGATATAGTAGGTCCACTCCCTCGAGCACCGGGTAAGGCTCAATTTATCCTCTTTATGACTGACTATTTTTCTAAGTGGGTGGAAGCACAGGCTTACGAGAAGGTCAGAGAAAAAGAGGTGATCGACTTCATATGGAACCACATCATCTGCCGGTTTGGGATGCCTTCCGAGATCGTGTGCGACAATGGAAAGCAGTTCGTTGGAAGCAAGATAACTAAATTCTTCGAAGAAAATAAAATCAAAAGAATATTGTCGACTCCCTACCATCCCAGTGGCAACGGTCAGGCGGAATCAACCAACAAAACTATACTTCAAAATTTGAAGAAAAGGTTAATCGACGCCAAAGGAAGATGGAGAGAAATGTTGCCCGAAATCTTATGGGCATATCGGACAACTGAAAAAACCAATACCGGAGCCACTCCATTCTCTTTAGTGTACGGTGCCGAAGCCTTGATACCGGTCGAGGTAGGCGAACCAAGCGTCAGATTTCAATACACGATCGAGGAATCCAACCAAGAGGCTATGAATATTAGCCTAGAGCTCTTGGATGAAAGAAGAGAGGCTGCTCTAGTTCGAATGGCAGCTCAGAAGCAGAGAATCGAGACATACTATAATCGGAGAGCTCGACTTCGACACTTCAATATAGGGGACTTGGTGCTTAGAAGAATCACCCCCAGTACTCGAGACCCTAACGAAGGGAAATTGGAACCGAACTGGGAGGGTCCGTACACTATACTGAAGGTCACCGGGAAAGGCTCTTACAAGCTAGGGACTTTAGATGGCAAACAGCTGCCAAGCAATTGGAACGTGGGCCACTTGAAAAGATACTACTGCTAAGGTATTTTACTCTGCCTTTTCTACTTCCTTTTTACTTCGTTTATCGATACTAACATATGCAGGACAGTTCGACATCAAACAAAACTCCAAACATTTAGGCTGAAAGCACGCGCTGCACTCTTTTTCCCTTCGACCGGTTTTGTCCCAATTAGGGTTTTCCGGCAAGGTTTTTAATGAGGCAGCCATATGTCGTGCTACCGTAGTTCAACTGTATTAAACTCTAGCTACAGTCGTTTGAATACTCCAAGTTCGAGAGGGCAAAATAAAGATCATTAGGAATTGATGTAAGGGTCAAACGGCCAGAAGAGCCGTACCCGAATAGAGCGATCTAACTCGCCTCCGACCATTGAAGATGTACGACTACTCAAATATTAATAAAGTTGTTTGATGCCTACCTTGTGTTATCAAGCCTAAGGGCTTTTCTTATTATCTCCGCACTGTCACTAATCAATATTAGAGAAAAATGTGCATCAAGACCGAGGGGAATAAGACCTAACAAGGCAAACCCCTAAAACCGATAAACCAGGCTAAGGCCTTTTCAAATAAGCACGAAGGGAATTAAGGCCAACATGGGCAATCCCGACTTATGGCCAAGGCCGAATCAAATTGAAACTCCTATTCGGTTAAACCGGTTTACGGCCAAGGCCGAATCAAGTTGAAACTCCTATTCGGTTAAACTGGTTTACGGCCAAGGCCGAATCAAGTTGAAACTCTTAATCGGTTAAACCGATTTACGGCTAAGATCGAAGCTCGAAAGAGCAGGACTTCAAGTCAAAATCAAACTTGTTTGATAAGGATCCAAAAATTTTGCTAAGGCATGACCCCGATCCCTATAAGTTTAATGGTTGAAAACATAGCAAACGATAACTTGATTAAAATCGCTATGAGTGAGGCCAAGGCCGAATTAGTTATCGCTCTGAACAGGGCTAAGGCCCAACTGATTGTTAATATGTTTTGAATTTATCGCGGGACTAAAGCCGGGCTGATTATTAATTAGTCGGCCACAATTTGTGATCCTAGCTAAGGCAGGATATTTTGACACATATGAATCAAAGAACAAAAGAACAAAACTTGAGATATATTTCATAACGATCAAAAGTGAGAATGTTACATCATCCGGACAGTAGAAGAATATTAATCTGAGCCGTCTTCGAATTCTTCAGGAAACATTTTCCTTCTCATTTCTTCCTCAACTTTTGATGCCTCTTCGACATCGGAGGACAAATCGAAGCCACGGGCCTTAAGCTCTTCGAGAACTGTAAGGCGAGTTTGGCATTCAGTATATTCGGTCAGCGCCTTTGATCGTTCGTGAGCTACTTCAGCATCAGCTTTATACTGAGCCACTAAATTATCGGCCTTGGCCTTGGTAGCAGCAATTTCTAACTTTGCTTCATGAAGTCGGTTGGCCAGGGCCGCCCCTTCTTGGTTGAACGATTCAGCTTGGAGCCGATGGTATTCATTATCCTTCTTCAAGGCTCCGATTGTCTCCTGAGCTACCGAGACTTGTCCTTGAAGAGTCATTGTCTCTACAGTTAGAAGCTCGGTTTTGACTCTCCAGCTGCTCGCTTCGGTTTGTGCCTCACTCTGCTCAGATCGAAGCTGATCCAACCGGCTGTCCGTTTTCCTCAACCGATCAACACAAGAGGCACGATCGGCTTAGAGATTCGCCAGTTCATTTTCAAGTTGCTGGCGTCGTTCCCACTCTTGCGCCATTCCTTCTTTGATACGAAGGAACACTTCGTGATTAAGCACCAAAGACTGTGGAAAGTCCAAACAGAATACTTTCAGTATGGGAATGTGAATAGGCAAGCCCAGTCCACGGCGTTCATAGCAGCTCGGTCCTCTTCGGTTACCAAGCCGTGAAGGTAGCTTGCTATGCCAACCGGGGGGCCTAATGCTCGGGCGTCCTCGGGAATAGCAAGGGTTATCATCCGACTCCTCTCTGGGTTCAAGCTCGGTGCAGGGAACTTATCTACGAGCTTAATACCAGCCGACGTTCCACTTGTTTCGGCTAGGGGACTCCTTCTGGGGATTTCAAGGCCATAAGTAGCGGCCGATGGCACCCCATAGAAGAATTCGTCGAACACCCCTGCTGCGACCAGCACCCTGCCCAGCATGTGAGTCCTAGCATCTCGGATTGTCTCCGAGAAGGAAGGAGAGTGCACCATTTCGGGAACGTCCGAAGATCTTTGTGCCGCTTCTTGCACATTGGCTCGACCTTCGGCCCTTGCTTCCATCTCAATATTAGCCTCTGAAGAGGCACCGGTTTCTCCCGCAACATGCTCGGGGACTCCCCGAGGGGATTTGTCAAGATCGGGGCTCTTTGTCCCCTCAGAATCGTCGCTCAGATCGGCAGGGGAATCGGGAGCCGTGATTTTGCGAGCCGCCATTTTCTTCCTACCTTTCTTCTTCTCGGGCTCGGCATGATCGGGAGCCCTTTTTCTTTTATTTCCTCCTTCCTTCTCTGACACGGGAAGGGGACGAGGAACTATCCCAATGGTAACTGCCGACCTCAACTCGGCATCCTTTGAAAGACCTGCAAAGCGCATTTTCGATGTTAAGTTTTGACACCGGTTGTTTTGGGAAAGAAAAGTATAGACAAAGCTCACCATGGTTCTTAGCCTCCCAAAGGCCTTTTGATATTTCCCTCCAGGCCCGCTCTGAGTACGACCTTTGGGCCACGATTTTCCTGACCCAACCCATCAGGTCATCGATCGCGGCCGGTGCCTGAGAAATGGCTGCGCGCGATAACACATCAGTCATACGCTAAAACAAAAAAGTAACAAAAGAAGCAAGGTAGGGGAGCACTTACGTCTCATGTTCCACTTTTCGGGGAACGGCATGTTATCGGCAGGAATCAGGTCAGAAGTTTTGATTCGAACGAATCGGCTCATCCAGCCTCGATCCCTGTCTTCGTCAATACTCGAGAACGGGGCCTTACTGGCCCGGCGAGCTAATTTAATCAGCCCCCCTCGGAACATTCGGGGACTGTATAACCTAAGAAGATGGTCGAGGGTAAAAGGGTGTCCCCCCTCGACTTTATCCACGAAAAAACGGAAAAGATATACTATACGCCAAACAGAAGGGTGTATTTACGCCAAAGTAACCTGATACCTCCTACAAAATTCGACAATCATAGGATCTATGGGTCCTAACGTGAACTGATAAGTATACACACTGAGATACCCCTCCACGTGTGTAATAATGGACTCGTTAGGGGAAGGAATTACAATTTCTTTATCAGTCCAATGGCAATCAGCCTTCACCCTATCAAGGTGTTTGGAGGTGATTGAACTAATATAATCTGAAACCGGTTCACCCCGATCGGGTACCGAAGATGCTTTCTCGACCTTGAAGTCGGTACCTATGTAGCATCCCACTGGCATGAAGGCCTTCAATGGAGGCTCCATAGAGGGCTCTTCAGTGCGGATGGGTTCAGCCTCTTCAACAGGCTGAGCAGGAGAAGTTTGTTTTGGAGGAACTGACTTGGAAGTTTTGGCCATTGAAATAGCAAGAAGCAAAGGAGATTAGAAGGATTTTTGATGAAGAAGACTAAAGGTTTTTTCTGCTTAAGAAGATTGAAAGAAACAAAGTAATTAACTGCGTGAAGACAAATGAACTGATCCAAAGAGGGTGGAAGTATTTATACTTTCCCAAAAAGCGGCGGCACGAAGCACGAAGTGAACATTTAATGCAATAAAAAGGTACAAAGTTCTGCAAAAAGCATGTAATGATTTCCTGCATCGACGGTTGTGTGCATCACTACGCTACCGTCATATATAGGATCTTTTTGGAGATAAGCGATTTTGACAGCTGTGCTTCCGCGTCACGTTTAGCGGGAATATCGATTGCTTAGTCAAGAAGTTCAAAGGTTGATAACTCATATCGTTTTTTGTCCTTACTCTCCAATAAACGAGGGGACTATCTGTATTGGGTCGGGTGCAGTCGAGTAACGTTGAGACCAGATGTAATTTGAGACCGGTCCACCCCGGTTCGAAATCAACAGGTCGGGCATTTAGGCCGGGACAGTCGAAATGGGACAACCGATGTGGTCGGCCATGGGATGCCCCGTAACAAAGGATCGGCTTCGGACCGTATATCTCGCTAATCCCGAATATCTCGCCAGGAGCAATTTCCTCAACTGTTATAGCCGTTGTGCTATCATCTTGGGATATTCAATCCCGTAATTAATGGGATTTGCCTTGTAATCAGTCTTTTACTTTATTTAGGACTCTTTCATTTACCTATAAGAAGGGCATTGACCCCCCATTGTAAGGCACGACACATCTCAGAGAGAAAAACAATATAATTCTACTGTTCTTCACAGCTATCTCCATTGTCCATAAAAATACTTCCCTATTTCTCATAATTCATTATCAACTGTTGGATATTTGTGGTTTGACCGTTCTCTTTTGCTTACTATATTTTAATCTTCTACGTCATATTTTTATATCGTATCAAATTGATTCACGGATCCTTAGCACCACGAACAAATTCAATTGTTATCCGGTTTTAAGGGTAAACACTTGTTTATTCCTCGAAAGTTAAGTATAACTTGTATTTTCTTGAAGCAATTAAGTGAAAGGTGAATATGGAATTAGTGCTGGAACAGGATTAGATCATTTGTTTCTACGTAGGAGATAGTGTTGAATAATGCAATTGAGTTCCCTGTCTAATAGATGGTTACCAAACTAACACCTACAAAGAAGAGAGAGGACATGAGTTCCTAGAACATCGTTTATCCAGTTCATAGTACTCTGCAAGGCATCCTTGTGTTTTCCCGATCAAATAGATGCTTATATAAACACTGTAACTTGTTTCAATATGCCTTCTATTTAACTAAAAGTGAAGATATGCAAAAGAAAGTGTATAAGTTGTTTTATTTGTTGTTTTCTGGGGATGAGTTTTGCATAATGGTTATAATGTGTGAAGAATAAGACAAGTAGTGGAACAAATCCCACGTAAATAGGTAGATGATATAAAGTGGTATCAAGATCTAGAAGATATGAAGTTATCAGTTTATGTAGAATTCTTGTTGCCTTTCTATTTGAAATATAGGGTGTACTGAATTTGGATACAGGTTTCCTGATTTCTCTTTTTCTCCTTATTCTTTTTAAACTTTACTTTGAATATGCTTTTGTTTTTGTTATCTACTTCTGTAGTTTAGTTAGTGCCTAAATCTCTGTGTGAATTACATGAATCAATCCCATTTCTAATATGCATATTTTTCTATATACGGCTCAAGAAAATACAGAATTTTTTGCGCAAACACTTAAATATAGCATTCCTCCTTTTTGGGTCATTCAGCATCTATGCGCGGTAAAGCTGGTTCAAGTCCACTATTTTTTCATGGGTTGGGAGGGGACAGTAGACATAATAACGTGTATAGAATATCTAATAAAACTACATGCTTAGCTTACTTAGTTCTGAGGCACTGCTTTGTATGAAGTAGGATGGTGAATCAGTCGATGGGACTAGTCACCACCCAATCATCAGATTTGAACTGGATTTCTTTTTCAGTGTTCGCTTGAAAAGGCATTAGAAAGGCCTAATTGCATTTTGACTTTCTGTTAAATGCAAGGAACCTTGCTTGAGTGTATGTAATTTTGGTTTCACATGTTGCCTTAGTTCCTTAGGCAGAAAATTGACTGCATTTTCTTGAATTAAACCTAGAAGAAGAAGGGCAGGTTTTATTTTGAAGCTCGTGGGAAGGTGAAAGCAATTTTGGTCTTAAGATGTACTTTTGACCTCCTTTCTCTTGAGTAGAATACCTGACTGGTAAAAAAAATTTTAGGCCTAAACAAGGAAATAAAAGTTTTGCCTAATTTCTGTGCAGAATCTGGTGGTCTCTTTCCCTTCTCTTTGTTCTCGTCTATCATGTCCACCTCTTTGTTGTTCTCTTTTTAGTTGTTTTTCTCACATTAGTGTGTCCGAATGAACTTGTACACACCTTGACTATTTTTCTCCCCTTGTCTTGTTTTTCTTGCCTTTTACATGTAGATGGCCCAAAAATTGATTTTAGAGATGGAATTGGAGTTAGTACTCTTTTTGTTGGATGTTCGAAGTTCCCTGTGCTTTTCCTATTTTGTTGTACATTTTTGATTTAATTAAGAAAACTCCAAACTAATGGTAATACGAATACACAAAGCATTTATGGGAAAAGGAATTCAATACTTGCCGGAATGGAAGTTGCCAAAATCACATGTTTACAATTTGTCTAAGATATGGTTTGGGTTTGAAGGGAAAATGATATATGGTTTTTGTAGGCTTTTCCTGTTGGTATGTAAATATGTTTTTATCACCAGCCAAGTATTCACCAGGGGCAGACATGCATTAACGCTAAGTGTTGTCATCCGACACTACTTCGTCAGAAAATCTTTAATAAATAAATATATAACGCAAAAGCAAAAGCAAGAAGAAAAGCAAAGGAAAAATGTTGCTAAAGAATATAAAATGACACCGCTCCTCGCAAGGAGCTCTTGGGAGGAGAAGACGTAGGGCACGGGATGTTTCTTCCCTAGCTCTTCTGTGGACCACATGAAGAAAGAGAAATAGGAGAGCTTTTGATGGAGAACATTTTCGAAATTGGAGGAATAACTTCTTTTCCCTTACTTATTTTTGGTGCACCCACGAGGTTCCCATATGTATAGATGATTGGGTCTCTTATTTAGAAAACCATGTCTTTTTGTAAGGTTTTCTTCTTTTTGGTATAGTTCTTGTAAACGTGCATGTAGTGGCCCTTATGTTAGTGAAATTTACATTTATCAAAAAAAAAAAAAAAAAAAAAA
>MCJB01036196.1:10725-56247 GCA_002018475.1 Nicotiana obtusifolia
AAAAAAAAAAAAAAAAAAAAGAGTTCATGGGTTCGGTGGTGAAGCGCCTCATTTCTGTGAGCAAGTTGGAGGTTTTGAACCTCAGTAAAAAATTTTGAGCCTTTATCTGCATAAAGAAAGAGACGTCAACGAGGCTTTTACTTCCGACCCTTTACGAAGGAACAACTGATAAGTGAGCACAGAATCCATTTGGTCACCGATGCTCTGATAACAAATTATTTGAATTATTCTGGAACGGGAATAATAAACAAACTTGAAACCAATATGATCTGAATTGTGCTAAATGGCATTCATTTTTCACTTCTTTCAGTATCAACTCTGCTTACAAAAATCCTGCCTACGTACACCACTGCTATCCACTACAACGGCGGTATTTTTTGTGTGACAACTGAAATTTTGGAGAATCATAACAACTTCTCTTCACCCTCTTGTCTGCACAGACATACATATCTGTGTGCATAACTTGTGTATATGACAGGATCTGCTCTATGAAAACACATTCCATTGTGGTACAAGTTTTCAACTATCAAGTTTGTGATTAAATTTTACTCTCTTTGTTCAAATCACTAAGAATTCAATTACTGAATTATGCCCTAAAATATTAACCGTTTTCTCTGTCACAGTGCTCAACTGATTATTTTTTATGCATCTTAATAGGGATTTGAGTTTGATGAACACCCTGCGTCGTCCATGTTTGCTCCCATCTACCCCATAATAGGATTTGAACGTAATCCTAAGTTCGTGGACAAGATCAAGGGTTATGCTTCAATGGCAATCAAGAAGTACTTTCACAAAAAGAGAAAAAATATATGACCTAAACCTTGTTATTTGCCCATTGCTTCTGTCCTGTGCTTCCTTTGTAGGTATTGATTTACCTATTGTTAACTGCAGAGGAAGGAATACAGTATTAAGGAGATTGTAAGGATAAATGCACGTGGTTGTCGTGACTTTGAATACTACATTACCTTTATAGTAGATAACGATGGGAAGGAAGAAATTTTTCAAGCTAAGGTGGTAAGCACGATTGAGGGCACAATAGAGATTCCAATTTCCAGGCGCAAACGCAAGGTCTAACTTCTTGCTGAAATATCTGCAGTTATTCATGGCGTTTGGTGCCTCTTGTGTAGAAAACTTTGCTCTCTTCTACTAAAAGAGAGCTAGTATTATTGGCTTTCTTGTTTGCCATTGACATCTTATTGGCAAGGTACACGGTACTTCTTTTGATGTTGGTGACTTATAATGGCTCTAACTTTATATCTCTCAAACAATATGCTACAAGTATTTGTTCCCAGCATCTGAATTGGTTGGTAACTAGTTCATTTTGGAGACAGCTTTAGACTTATTCGACAATATGCAAGCAGGAGTTGGTGTCCTTTTATTTGGTTTGTTTTCTACGTCTATATTTTGCTAGGATTAATTTTCTTATCCTATTAAAGTGGAGCAGTAGTAAGTAAATTGCTCGTCGATTTGGGGCTCCAATTTTAGTGCTCCGATATTCTGTCGCAAGGTCATCGGAATTGTCATTGCAAGTGTGTGATACTCTATTTGGTTACGTCGAACCAGTCTAAACACCACGTTAGTCATCTGCATCCTGTTAATGAAGGGCGTGACTACGCTTTTCATTATCTTTTGTAATAGGATAAAAGAAAAAATAAATACATTAAGTTAAAAACTGATAAGATCATATTATTTTCAATAAATATAAACTACTTTGTAAAGTCAAGTATAGAAGAATTGTTAGTAGAGCAAAGGAAACCGAAAAGTGCAAAAGAAAATGTCATCACATAATAATTATATTGTTGTTTGATGGTGAACACTGATTGGTAAACTTTCAATTGTTTACTTATAAGATGTGAATATGAGTAATCATCAGTTGCTTAGCTTGAACTACGGGTGTCAAATGGTTTGGTTCGGTCTATTACTTTATATATAAAATTTATACCATATTAATTTTTTGATTATTTTATTTTGTATAATCAAATTAGACTTTTCGAAATCGTCCCAATTATCTTGGTTTCTTTATGGTATCAGTACAGTTTGATTAATTTTTTGCTATTTTTTAAAAACGTCATGTAAGAGTCGCTAGTCGAAATTAGAATGCGATAAACATGTACTTGCATAGAACTTTGGCAAAATTCTCTAGACATTTTTACTATTTTAATAGTGATGAACAAAAGAACAGGAAAGAGGTCCAGAATAGAGATTCATCCCACTATTTTATGGTAGCTTAAAATAAATTAAGCAAAGATAAGAGAAATATAAATCATACGAGTGGAAAGATAATACTCTAGTTGGGACTCAAGAATAGAGCTTATTAGAAGCTTAGTATCCAACAAGAGAAATCTGAATCATACGAGAGCAAAGATATTCAATACCTGCTACTCAAAATGTTGGAACTAATTTAGCTTCAATATGAATAGTATAGTAGGTATGGAGGTTGGGACTTTGAAGATTAATTATCTGATCACTTGTAGCAGTTTTTACAATCCCAAGACCTAAGAAAAAAAAACTTAATGCTTTGTTAGTTTTAAACTTAGTATATAAAATATATTTTTCATATATAAATTTATTCGGTATGGTTCGTTATCTTTCGGTTAAGTTTTATAAAATTAAAAACCTACCCTATTATTCGGCGCGGTTATAAGTTTATATAAAAAAGCCTACGATTTTATTAAAGAAAATAATTGGTGCGGTACGGTTCGGCTTGGTCGTTTTAGTTGGTTTTTAAAGATTCATTGACACCCCTAACTTAAATAGGCTGCAATGGAGAAGGAGGAGCTTCCGACGATAACAAAATTTATCTATCTATATCCATCTATCTTTTCTATACTATATTAAAAGCATGAATCCCTTATTAAAATATTGTTCGCTTTTTTTACCCTTTAAAAATAAATTTTACATTAGACAAAATGATAATTTAAGTTATTTTCCAAATATTAAGGACTTCAAAACCAACTAAAATTTCGATTATTAACTCTTTCCTTATTTGAATTATATACGAAGTCCTACTATTTAAGTTACATAAATTTGCTCCTCATTTTAATTATGTAAATCAATATTGCTTATTTCCTATATATATTTTTACACGCGTTGCGCGTGTACCTTATCTCAATAAATATAAAATGTTAAAAAATTACACATAAATATTATATTAAAAAATGTGTATGAGTTATAAATTAAAATTAACAAAAATGTAAGTTTTTAAAAAAAATTATTAATCCTATTTAGCTAACGTCAACGAAGGAAGAAATTCTCAGGATCAAACTGCAATTGTTCTATTACTTTAATCAATATGAAATATTACAGGAATTGTTTCAAACATATTAGAAAAAACTAAATTACTACTGCAAAAGGTGTTATTCGACCGATACACTTTTTTTTATTGATCTACTCTTTCTTCGTTTTGGAATGAGCTTTCTTTTTATTTTCAAACACATAACCATCCATCCGGATATTTATTTTTATAGAAGTAAGATTTTAAGTTTGTAATGAAATTACTTATTATTAATGGATTCTAAAAGGACTATGGCAATCTATTTAGCGAAAAATATAGAGCTTATGTCAAAAAAATCCCCCAATAAATTATAGCCTTAGTTATCCTCTCAAGTTTGTCACACCTCTTTTTCGTATACCCCCGTGAGGAGTATATAAAAGAGTTTTTCTAATTAAAGTGATATTATTCGAACTGGGATTATTTAATTTATTTTTCAGAATCGCCACTTGGAATTTTAGATTGGTGTCCCAAGTCACCGGTTTTATCCAAAATCGAGGAACAATTTTGACTTTCTTAACGAAGTCCGCGAACCAGAAATTCTAGGTAAGGAATTCTGTTAACCTGAGAGAAGGTGTTAGGCACCCTCGGATTCCGTGGTTCTAGCACGGTCGCTCAATTGTCATAATCAGCTTATTATCTGATTTTAATACATACTTCTAGCCTATGATAGATTTAGCTTTTAACCGTTTTTATATAATTGTTAGAGAATTGCAACGTTAGTTAAAATATGTCACGAACCGCGTCACATAAATGCACCCGTAATTCATAACACATTTTAATTAAACATTGAGATTTTGGATTTGGGTCACATAAATGCGCACCCGAGTTTTAGGAAATTGAGGTATTACAATAACGCGCCTGAAGCAACTACGCGTTTTTAGCTTTTCGAGGGCCATGAAATTCACTAAACATCACACCTCGGTTTTCTAAGTATTTAATTAATAAGGGCTATCTATTCGGAAATTTTATTTGGCATGGCACGCCTCAAATTATTTGAACACTTTTATTACTTGAGTTTTATTGAAATCGAGTGACCTAAAAGGCACCCTCGAAATTGGCATTATTACTATATCACGGGAACCGTACCCATAGTCACAATGTCGTGAATCGCGCCTAAAAAAGAAAACTACGAAGCGTGAGGCGTTTAAGACTTGTATTTAATTGTTAAGAGGGCCATAAGTGATCGTTGTTAATTGTATGGCTCGCCTCTATTAATCGGAGGAATTTCTTAAAGTTAAGTTATTTTATGCTACTAGAAAGCCTTTATGAGCCAACAGCCATAGACCCATTTTAATTGTCCATTCGGACAGTGGGTTCATTAAGCTTCAGGCCCAAAACAAGTCATTCAGCATGAACCCCTTTTGCAAATGTAACCACTATTCTATAACAAAATGACACTCTAAATTTCAGCACCAATTTTCAGGAGACAGCCATATTTAAATTCTAACACCAATTCCAAAACAGCCATGTTTAAATTCTAACCACTGATTATAGACATATTTTAATTACTTTCACAAAAGACATGCTTTCTGACAGTATACAAACGACATGCTTTCTGTTTGCTCGAATTCCAGAAACACCCCACGACACAATACATGAACTAGACATCTTGTTCAAATCTAAAGATAGACTTCCACACTTTCTGTTACCAAGAGCTGCTGCCTTTACAATATATTGTGTATCGCAGCAGAAATATTATTAATATGCCTTGCATAGGATGAATTGCTATTAAGGACTACCAACAATTTGGGAGCAGTTTTGGATTAACACTTCAATCAGAGAATCAATACAAAACAGAATCTATTATCACTTGCGAATAAACAAGCTTAACAGGATAAACAACATCATCAGGAAGAGAGAAACACGTACTACAATCATCATTCAGTGATTTATTACCAATGACTAATTTCAGTTCAATCATTCATAATTTCAGAGATTGAGAGGGATTCAGATAGATTGAACAAATAAACATGCTAATTGTGTAGAACTAAACAGTAAATAACTCACTTTATTCATGATTTCAAATTAAAATTACAGGGGGTATACATACCTATGTAAGAGCAATCACTGAGCAACTTTGACAAGGAAGCATCAAGTAAGCAGTGACCAGCAGTTTGATGAACTATTTAGCAATGAATACCAGTCAAATTTTGACGAAGAAACAACGAGCAAGCAGTCAGTCAATAACTTGACGTGCTAAATGCAAAAACAGGATAGCAACGAGCAAACTTGTTTTGAAAAGAAAAAGAAGATCCCTGTATTTTCAACCAGAGAATGCTCTTATGTTTTTGTGAGTGAATGATTTTTTCTCCCCCCGAAATTAAACTCTGCCCCTCCTTTTATATGCAAAATCAGATTTTTTTTTTTTTTTAGATTTTCTGTTATCAGAAAAATCTTCCTCACACGATACCCCACTCCCTAGTCTGTTTTGCATTTGCATGTGACTGTGATAACAGAATATGTCTAACAGATTTCTGTTATCACCTTTAATTATCCTCTATTCAACTCCTAAAATTTTCTTATTTACTTGTTAAAATTGTTGTTAAGGGCCTCCTAGAACCTTCCACCTATTTTACCCGAATTGACCCTCTTTTCTGATTTTTACCCTTTTATAATTTTCGGGTCAAATTGACTCGGCCCAAACAAGTAGCCCAAGTTCAATTTTCTGACCCAGTCCCCTTGGCTTCAATTTTCAGAAACTATTTTCATTTGTGGCCTCTTTAAACTGTAGCCACTATGAATTATCACAGAAACAGACCGATTTTATGACCCCTAAAAAAAAAGTCAAAAGCTAAATAACTAAAGAAAGGAGTAGGAGATGAGAATCCCTAACTAATAATTAACAGAAACAAAAAAAAAATGAAAAGGAAAAGAGAAACAGTTACCTCAGACTAAAATATTCTAAAAATCTGATTTTTAAACTAAAATCGACCTTAACCGTGTGTTCTTAAAGTCCGTTTTAGTTTTAAATCGGCTTTAACACTTTGATTTTGAGACTTTTAGGTATCCAATTTTGACTTGAAATCGAAGTGGTTTTAGGGGTTTTTTTGGGTTGAAATGGGGTATAGTTTTGGGGTGAGAAGGGAACGATTGTGTTTGTGTGTGGTTGTGGACGATTATGGAGCGAGTTTGAAGGGGCAGTAGCCATGGCTGCTTGGGATTAGGGCGGCTAGGGTTTCAGAGGGTTAGAAGAGAGGGGTTCGTTTGGAACGATGGAACCGGGGGGTAGGGGCTGGTTCCGACATTTTTATAGTAAGGGGGCGTTAGTTCTGAGCCGTTGGATCTGTTGAGATCAATGGCTCAGATGAGTCGATTAGCTGAAACGGGGTCGTTTTGACTTAAAGAAAGGGGAAAGGGTTTAGGCCGGTCCGGAACTTTCAATTGGGCTTGTGTCAATTTTAAAACAATGGCCCAGTTCGAGTTCTTTTCTCCTTATTTCATTTTCTTAATTTCTTTTGTTTTTAATTTATCTTTTTAATTTTAAAAACTAGAAGTCTTAATAATTAAAAATCCTAATTTACTTAAATGTGAAATTAAGCTAAATAACTATTTATAAAAAATTATAACAACACTTGATTTTAAGAATTAAATATTAAAAATTAAGAAGAGTGTAAAATAAACTATTTTTATGATTTTTTAATTTTATAAAATCAATAATTACTAATTCAATCCTAAAAATGTAAAACAAATCCTAAATGCAATGCATGATATTTTGGATATTTTCATGAGTTAATTACTTAAAAATTAAACCAAACAAGAAAAACATAAGTAATTAAAAATCTAATAAAATTCCTAAAATGGCTAATAACTAATTAAAAGCTATTTTATTGATTTTATAGGAGTATTTCGGTATGGTAAAAATCACGTGCTCACAGCTGCCCCTCTTTGCTCGGAGACACGAAGGGTTTTCGGGCAAAGATAAGATGAGCAATTCTGCGGGATTTTTGCCTATCCGAAACTCCATGAGAAGCATTTTTGAAAAGAGTCTGACCGAACCTTGATTCAAAGGTTACCTACATATCCTTGGCTATAAAGGAATCAAGTCAGTGTAGTTCGGGAAGTTTTGGTAGCTGGGACTACCAGGAAGCTGTGATTTTCACTGTTGCTGCTGCTGTTACTGCTTGCTGCACTCCTTATTACACCAAAATGGAAAAATAAAAAGCTAAACTAGCTACGTCTATCAACTATGAATTACAAGATTCATATCTACAATTTTCTTGAAGCTCGATATTGATTCTTGAGGCAGATTCCGATCTGAGCCTTGATGCTCATCAGCTATACGTACTGGTTTCTTTTCAACTTTCGGATCAAGGCGGGACATGTGAATCTTATGACTTCAATCAAATTTTGAACAGACCGCCTCCTTGTCCATTGTAACATTTGAGTTTGCTTCCTTTTGTTCTTTTATTCTGGATTGAGACCCCTTCTTTTGGTCATCTCGAACCCTGTGCCTCGAGGGAAAACCCTGCTTAGACACCAAGCCAAATCAAGCGAACAAAATTATCCTGAAATTTGTGAGTTATTTGTAACTAAAGCTAAACTATTTCTCTATTGAAAACAGTAAAATAAAGGAAGGGCTGCCAGGTTATGTTGGGAAGCCGACCGAGTTATGCTAGAACAGGTAAAGTTCTCGGGTTAAGCCGAGGGTGTTATCAACCGATTCTACTGGGGAAAAAGAAAAAGAATCCCTAGGTTATGCTAGGATAAAAGAAAAAGGTCCTTGGGTTATGCCAAGGAGTCCACGATTTATGCTGAGGATAACAAATAAAGGTCTTTGGTTTATGCCAAAGAGGTCCTCGAGTTATGCCGGGGAGTCTACAGGTTATGCTGGAAAAAAAAAAGAAATAAAGATCTTTGGGTTATGCCAAAGAGGTCCACAGGTTATGCTGGGGATAAAAGAAAAATAAAGTCTTGGGTTATGCCAAAGAGATCCACGGGTTATGCCGAGGATGAAAGGAAAGATCTTTGGGTTATGCCAAAGAGGTCCACGGGTTATGCCGGGGATCCACGGGTTATGCCGGGAAAAAAAAAAGGAAAAACAGATCTTTGGGTTATGCCAAAGAGGTCCACGGGTCATGCGGAGGATAAAAGAAAAACAAAGTCTTTGGGTTATGCCAAAGAGTCCACGGGTTATGCCGGGGATGAAGGAAAAGACCTTGGGTTATGTCGGGGACGAAGGAGAAGACCTTTGGGTTATGCCAAAGGGATCCACGGGTTATGCCGGGGATGGAGGTTAAGACCTTTTGGGTTATGCCAAAGGGATCCACGGGTTATGCCGGGGATGGAGGTTAAGACCTTTTGGGTTATGCCAAAGGGATCCACGGGTTATGCCGGGAATGAATGAAAAGACCTTTGAGTTATGCCAAAGGGATCCACGGGTTATGCCGGGGATGAATGAAAAGACCTTTGGGTTATGCCAAAGGGATCCACGGGTTATGCTGGGGATGAAATAAAAGACCTTTGGGTTATGCGAAAGGGATCCACGGGTTATCCCGAGGACGAAGGAAAAGACCTTTGGGTTATGCCAAAGGGATCCACGGGTCATGCCGGGGATGACAGAAAACAAAGAGTCTTTGGATTATGCCAAAGAAATCCAAAATAATGCATGGAAGGGTTTAGAGGAGACCTCCCTCTAACCACTGCTTTAAAGCTGTTTTTGACCTTTGTGCAGTTTTCTTTTGGTTACACCTGCATCTTGTAAGGCTGCTTTAGATTGCACCAATTTCCTGTTTTCAAAACAAAAGTAATTGTCAGTTTGAAACGGTGATTGGTTTTGTGGCCTTGATGATTCTGATCACTCGATTCTGACCCCACTTTAGCGAAACTTTCCGCTTCCGGCTTGGTTTTCTGAAGATTGATTTCTTTCTTGGACCAAGGGACCCAATTTTGTAAATTTATTGTGACAACTTGCCCGTATGGGACTTTGTCTTTTGACCTTTTCTTGCCTCTGGGGCTCTTCTTTTGGCCTTCTTCTCGTTTTTCGCAGTTTTAGGGTTCCGGAGCATCAACCATCATGGCCAGTCGGGGTCGACTTGATGCACTCGCTGAGGCTGGTACTTCTTTCGGATCTGGCTTTTATTAAGCGGGGCCCTGTAAAACCAATCTTGCCACCTTTTCTTTGGTATTAGTTTTCGGACACAGAACTAGACCGAAAGGGATTCAAAGAAAAGTAAATGAATAGTGAGAGAATGAATTTAAAAAAAACGTCCCTTTCAGGGAAGAGAGAGGACTTATCTGGGGTGTATGTAGACTTTACATAGGCATGACATGCTTCTTGGACTGGATGCCTGATTTGCACGACTATCCAACTTCTTCATGAACCCATCAGAATCTGTATTCTGAAACCGAGAAACCTTGCCAGGACTCTTTCAGTACCAATAATGGCGAGGGTTCCTGCTTTTCGATCAACGGCGCCCTTTGCGGGTTTTCGCCAATTGACCTCTCTCATTTCTCTTCTCACCGTCGCCTTGTAGTGCTCTCTGCGAGTTTTCACTAACAAGACTCTCTCATTTTCAATTTCTCTGCTCACGTCGCCTTACGGTGCCCGTGTGAGTTTTCACCAATAAGACTCTCTCATTTTATTTCTCTCATTTTGAATGAATTCTCTGATTTTAGAAACCTTTCACCGATTGATCGGAAGGACTCGAACGGGATTTGGCAAAAAAGAGTTTTGATTGAGTTACAACTTTGGAACGTTTCAGGCGAACACTGCCGAACCGTTATACATCTGCCCCAGTTTTACTTTTTGGGGAATTTGGGTTTTTATTTTGGTGTGACTGAACCTCAGGGAGAGGCTGCCTACGTATCCTTTCAGAATCAAGTCAGACGTAGTTCAGGCTACGTTGGTTTTGGATTTTTGTTTTGTTTTCTTCTTTGTTTTTTTTTCTTTTTTTTTAATCTCTTTTTCTTTTTCTTTTTCTTTTTCTTTTTATTTTTTCAACTAAACTTTGCAGTGACGCTTTTGAGTTCCAAAGAGGATAATCAAAGAAGAATAACCGGCTCAAAGGGTTAGCAAAGGATTGGAGTGTTTGCGGTAGCGAGAATGAAAGCCTTCGTCATCTCAATCGGAAAAGTTACATATAGTACCTTTTGACTGCATCTGCATTTACTGCTGTTTCGGGATCATTTCCTTCAATGTCTCCCAAGTACAGCGCTCCTCTCGGCAATATCTTTCTGATGATATATGGGCCTTTCCAATTAGGAGCGAACTTTCCTTTTGCTTCCTGATGATAGGGAAGAATTCATCTTAAAACGAGTTTCCCCACTTCAAACTTTTTGGGCCGTACTTTCTTGTTGTAAGCACGAGCCATTCTTTGCTGGAATAACTGCCCATGGCATACTGCGGCCATCCGCTTTTCATCAATCAGGGTTAGCTGCTCCAGGCGGGTTTTGACCCATTCACTATCCTCGATTTCAGCTTCGACAATAATATGCAGAGAAGGAATTTCAACTTCTGCAGGTATCACGGCTTCAGTGCCGCAGACCAAAAGATATGGGGTTGCTCCAATTGATGTACGCACAGTGGTGCGGTACCCCAACAATGCAAATGGCAACTTTTTATGCCATTGCCTGGAACTTTGAATCATCTTCTTCAAAATCTTCTTGATGTTTTTGTTTGTTGTTTCCACGGCACCATTGGCTTTGGGCCAATAGGGAGTAGAGTTTCTATGCGTTATTTTGAATTGTTCGCATATTTCACTCATCAAATGACTATTTAGATTTGCAGCATTATCTGTGATGATGGTCGCGGGAATACCAAAATGACATATAAGATTGGAATGCACGAAATCCACCACAGCTTTCTTGGTAACAGATTTGAGGGTGATTGCTTCAATCCATTTCGTGAAGTAATCGATGGCAACCAATATGAATCTGTGCCCATTTGAGGCTTTTGGCTCGATCGGCCCAATGACATCCATGCCCCAGGCAACAAATGGCCAAGGTGACGACATGGGATGTAGTTCTGTGGGAGGTGCATGAATCGAATCATCGTGCACCTGACACTGATGGCATTTCTAAACAAAGCTGAAACAGTCCTTTTCCATGGTCAACCAGTAATAGCCCGCTCGGAGAATTTTCTTTGCCAAGACATACCCGTTCATGTGGGGTCCGCAAACTCCTGCATGCACTTCGCGCATGATTTTTCCAGCCTCCTCGGCATCAACGCATCTTAACAGATTGAGGTCCGGGGTTCTTTTGTATAGGATATCACCACTTAAAAAGAAACCACTTGCTTGTCGTCTGATGGTTCTCTTTTGGTCTCCGCTGGCTTGATTCGAGTATTCTTTAGTTTTCAGAAACCTCTTAATGTCATGATACCATGGTTGAGCACTTGTTTCTGCTTCAACCGTGTTACAATAACCATGCCTTTCGCGGATCTAGATCTCCAGAGGATCAATGAGGGCATTCCCTGGGTATGGCAGTATCGAGGCCAAAGTAGCCAGTGCTTCAGCTAATTCGTTGCAACGTGGGATGTATCTGAACTCTATTGATTTGAATCGTCTGCTCAGATCTTCCACATGTTATCTATATGGAAAAATCTTGACGTCTCGGGTCTCCCATTCTCCTTGGGCTTGTTGGATAATCAAATCCGAGTCTTCCATGATTAACAAATGTTCAACATCCTGGGCGATCGCCATATTCATACCCATAATGCAAGCTTCATACTCAGCCGTATTGTTTGTGCAGAAAAACCGAAGCCTTGCTGTGGCCGGATAATGCTGACCATCAGGCGAGATCAAGATTGCCCTAATCCTAACGCCTTTTGCATTTACGGCTCCGTCGAAGAGCATTTTCCAAATATTGGTGTCCTCGGATATTACCTCAATTGAATTTACCTTCTCGTCCGGGAAGTAAGTGTTCAAAGGTTGGTATACATCATCAACCGGGTTTTCAGCCAGATGGTCTGCTAACGCCTGGGCTTTCATTGCCGTGCGAGTGACATAAACTATGTCAAATTTTGTGAGCAGGATCTGCCACTTTGCTAATCTCCCAGTGGGCATCGGCTTCTGGAATATGTATTTTAGAGGATCCAACCTGGTTATGAGGTAGGTGGTGTGTGCTTGCAAGTAATGTCTCAACTTCTGAGCGACCCAAGTTAAAGCACAGCAAGTTCTTTCCAGCAGAGTATACTTGGCTTCATAGCTGGTGAATTTCTTGCTCAGGTAGTAGATGGCCTATTCCTTCCTTCCGGTCACATCATGTTGCCCGAGGACACAGCCGAAAGAATATTCCAGGACTGTCAGGTACAAGAACAGAGGTCTTCCTGGCTCAGGTGGGACCAACACTGGCGGATTCGATAGATACGTTTTGATTTTATCAAAAGCTTCCTGGCATTCATCTGTCCATTTAATGGACGCATCTTTCTTTAACAATCGGAATATGGGTTCACATGTAGAAGTCAGCTGAGCAATGAACCTGCTGATATAGTTCAATCTTCCAGAAGACTCATGACATATTTCTTGGTTTTGGGGGGAGGGGGGTAGATCCCGAATAAACTTTATCTTGGTTGGGTCTAGCTCGATGCCCCTTCGACTGACTATGAAACCCAAGAGCTTGCTAGATGGGACTCCAAATGCACATTTGGTTGGATTCCGCTTTAAATCGTACTTGCGCAGCCTCTCGAAGAATTTCCTCAGATCTCGGACATGATCTTCCTTTGTTTTACATTTGATGATCACATCGTCCACATACACTTCTATTTCCTGATGCATCATGTCGTGGAAAATGATAGTCATGGCCCTCATATATGTTGCCCCGGCGTTTTTCAGTCCAAATGGCATGACCCTGTAACAGTATGTGCTCCAAGGTGTGGTGAATGCTGTCTTTTCAGCGTCTTCTTTGTCCATCAACACCTGATGATATCCTGCATAACAATCCACAAAGGATTGTATCTCATGTTTGGCACAATTATCAACCAGGATATGGATGTTTGGCAAAGGGAAATTGTCCTTGGGACTTGCTTTGTTCAAATCTCTGTAGTCCACACACACTCGGGTTTTCCCGTCTTTCTTTGGTACTGGGACTACATTGGCTAACCATGTGGTGTACTGAACTACCCAGATCACTCATGCTTTTAGCTTCTTTATGATCTCTTCTTTGATCTTGTCACTGATATCAGTTTTGAACTTTCTCTACTTTTGCTAAACAGGGGGATAATCAGGGTATGTCGGCAATTTATGAACCACCATGTCAACACTGAGCCCTGGAATGTCATCGTAAGACCAAGCAAACACATCTTTGAACTCAAACAAGAGTTGGATCAATGCATCTCGAGTTTTCTCATCCGTATGAATGCTTATCTTGGTTTCCCGAATTTCTTCAGAACTAGCCAAATTAACCGGCTCTGTATCATTTAAGTTTGGCTTAGGTTTATTCTCGAATTGTTCCAATTCTCAGTTAATTTCATTAAAAGCCTCTTTTTCATTATATTCCGGTTCTTGATTCATTACATCACAATTATACAGTGCGTTTGGATCTGGGCATGAAGTCCGCAAGCATGTCATGTTATTTAAAGCCGCATTACTAGAACTGAAAAGAAGAAAGAAAAGTAAAATAACAGAATCAGAAGAGATGAATGATGAAACATTGATTTTCATTTCATTGAATTTTAAGATAACAGGTTTTACATTTGGAATTTAAAAGACAAGAAACTAAAAAGAAACATCCGAGTTACACCCTGGAATAACTCGTGATGCAGAAAAAGTGGCAAGACGAGTCTACCAGGACTCCCGCCTGATTGGGAAGGGCGTAGCCTTCCAATTTTGTAACTTGGCATCGGGCCCCATGTACAGCACCTCAGCGGTGCTTGAGCCTTCCCCTTCCTGAACCATGTGGGTTTCATATAACATTTGCTTCATAGCCCCACAAATTTCCTCAATTTCTTCTGCCATGAAGGCTTCATCTTCCTCTTCATCAACATACTTGGGCTTGACGAATGTTTTGTACAAAGGCAGGATTGGCTTAGTCAATACCCAACCATCATTTTTCCTCTTCTTTGCCCATTTGAAATCAGCTGGTGTGGGTCGGAAACCTAACCCAAAGAATCCCTCACTAGCAGTCGAGGTGATAGGCTCAGCTGTTCTCTGCAGCGATCTCCCGAGCCCTTTTCCAAGTTGGTAGCCATGTCTGATCATTTCCTTGGCCACCATCATTGATGCATTTGACAGAAAGGGTTGAGGACAAGGGTTTCCTTCCTCATACTGGTCTGCAACCACAATTTCGAAAGCTTGGTAGATTATATGCCCGCTTCCCTCTTTTTCCTTAAGGCATGGGACCGACGGATCCCGATAAATTGACTGTTCATCTTCCCCGTGAACCACGATCTCCTTATTTTTGTGTTCAAATTTGACCATTTGGTGGAGAGTGGAGGGCACGGCTCTTGCTGCATGGATCCATGGACGTCATAAAAGAAAATTCTAGGAGGTGTCCATGTCCAGAACTTGGAAGGTTATTTCGAAATCGACCGGTTCGATAGTCAGAATCAAGTCGATCTCTCCAATAGTATCCCTCTTTAAACCGTCGAAGGCGCGTACGCATACATCATTATGCCTAATTTTCTTTGTGCATATTTCCATGCGTTGCAGGGTTGAAAGCGGGCAAATATCTACCCCAGAGCCACCATCTATCATGACTCTTTTCACATAGTACCCTTCACATTTGACTGTTAGATTAAGGGCTTTGTTGTGGGCAGCCCCCTCCGGGGGTAAATCATTCTTGCCGAAAAAAACTTGATGGGTTACAAAAAACCTTTCAGCCATCCTTTCCAGCTGCTCTATTGTAGTTTCAACAGGGATATAGGCTTCATTGAGGGTTTTGAGCAAAACCCTCTGATGCTCAGTTGAGCTCATTAACAGTGAAAGAAGAGAAACTTGATCGGGGGATTGCCGGAGTTGATCGATGATTTCGTAATCTGCTGTTTTCATCTTTTGAAAGAATGCTTCTGCCTCCTCAGGACTTACCGATTTCTTAGACAGGAAGCATTTCTTGGTAGCACTGTTTACTTCCCTTAAATTGAGATATCTTTCAGCCGGTTTGTCTTCCTGACTTTCTCCCAAGATTTCTTTACCCTTGTATGTTACTGCCGTCTTGCTGTAATTCCATGGTACGACAGTGGGATCCGTCATGGGCCTTTATGGACGACCACAGGCTCATTCAGCCTTGGTGGACATACTGGTCCCCGAACCACATAGGTTTCCTTTTGGCACATACATTTAAGTTTTTTGTTTATTTAGCTCATATCTCTTGGGAGGGCTTAATGGCTTCCGCTCTTTT
This sequence comes from Nicotiana obtusifolia, assembly GCA_002018475.1. NCBI lineage: Eukaryota > Viridiplantae > Streptophyta > Magnoliopsida > Solanales > Solanaceae > Nicotiana > Nicotiana obtusifolia. The sequence continues at coordinate 26,273 of MCJB01036196.1, forward strand.
TTGTGCCCTCGGGGGATGTAAAGAACAGCATCTTTGGATGGCAATGACCTGATTTCAGCTTTTGACTTCTCTTCCACCTTTGGAGGAACACTTTGGCTTTTCTTCTCTGTGCTGTCCTATTTTGGGACAGCTTTTGATTTTATTTTTGTGTCGTCTATGGCGATGATAGCCTTCAAAGATAGGTTGAACTCCTTGTCCTCAGAAATCATTCCAATAACCGGCCCGTTGTTGTGAGCCGGTAGTGGATTATTAGTCACATTGAGGACGTCCCCATCCCTTAACACTATTATTTTCTGTTCGATTAAGTCTTCCACTGCCCTTTTCAGTGTCCAGCAGTTCTCTGTATCATGCCCTTCGGCCCCGGAGTGGTATGCACAGCGGGTGCCCCTTTGATAGGAGGGCGATTCTGAGTTTTGCCTGTTCGGGGGAACAGGCTGAAGCAGACCCATTTGGACCAACTTTGGAAACAAGCTTGAATAAGACTCACCAATGGGTGTGAAATTTTTTCTTGGTGGCTCTCGAGCACGGAAATTATTTTGTTGGGGTCGAGGATTATAGTAGTTTTGGTATGGAGGCTGATTTCTAGGAGGTGGAGCTCTGTTTTGATTGAATGGTTGTTGGGGCCTGCCATATGGCTGGGCATTCATGACCGCGTACAGCGGATGTGCATAAGCTATGTCCTGGTGGGGATAGTAGTGTTGTGAGGCCCTTTCAGAGAAAAGAGGCCTAGGTGGCCGAGGCTTTCTTGTACCTGAGGCAACCATTGATGATTCTTCTTTCTTTTTCCTGTTGGTTAAACCTCCAGACCCGCCTTGAATGGCTTGAGAGGTGGCTCTGATTGCGGATTGGCTTAAAATCCGTCCTGTTTTTAGGCCATTCTCTACCATTTCCCCGATCTTTATGGCTTCAGCGAATGGCTTCCCCATCGCTGACATCATATTTTGATAATAGTCAGCCTCTTGTGCTTGCAGAAAAACCATGACCATTTCAGCCTCGTCCGTAGGAGGTTTTACCCTCGACGCTTGCTCGCGCCATTTGACAGCATACTCTCTAAAACTTTCAGTAGCTTTCTTCTTCAAATTTGTAAGGAATTTCGGTCCGGCGCAATATCGATATTGTATTGGAACTGTCAAACGAAATCTCTTGCCAAATCATCCCAAATGTGCCATCTCGACATCTCCTGGTCCATATACCATTCAGAGGCGATGCCTGCTAAACTTTCCCCGAAATAAGCCATGAGGAGCTCTTCTTTTCCACCCGCTCCTCTTAACTGGTTGCAGTACCTTTTGAGATGAGCAATAGGATCCCCGTGCATGCACGTGAGGAAACATACATAGGTCTGCGTATGATACGCTTTTCTGTCCGCTTAGACCTTGTATGTTCTTAAGGCTTTGTTCAAGACTTCTCATCTTTCTAGTTATCTCATCTTACTCAGGAGTCTTTATGCTTGTCTCCTGCCCTGAGGCAAACTCATATCTAGGCAGTTGATGGTATGCCATTGTGATAAACTGAGCTGACTCAACTGGAAAAGGTTGTGCCTGGTATAAAAAAGGTGAAGGATTGAAACTTGGCCGGGGCAAAGCAGGTTGCGTTGTGGCTGCACAAGGTGGTGCAGTGAATATATTTGATGTCGCACCGGCATTTGATGCCCGGGGGTGATCTTCAAAGGGCGTTCCCACAAAATTGGCAGTTATGCTTATTTCCTATATATATTTTTACACGCGTTCCGCGTGTATCTTATCTCAATAAATATAAAATGTTAAAACATTACACATAAATATTATATTAAAAAATGTGTATGAGTTATAAATTAAAATTAACAAAAATGTAAGTTTTTTTAAAAAATTATTAATCCTATTTAGCTAACGTCAACGAAGGAAGAAATTCTCAGGACCAAACTGCAATTGTTCTATTATTTTAATCAATATGAAATATCAGAGGAATTGTTTCCAACATATTAGAAAAAACTAAATTACTATTGCAAAAGGTGTTATTCAACCGATACACTTTTTTTTATTGATCTACTCTTTCTTCGTTTTGGAATGAGCTTTCTTTTTATTTTCAAACACATAACCATCCATCCGGATATTTATTTTATAAGATTTTAAGTTTGTAATGAAGTTACTTATTATTAATGGACTCTAAAAGGACTATGACAATCTATTTAGCGAAAAATATAGAGCTTATGTTAAAAAAATCCCCCAATAAATTATAGTCTTAGTTACCCTCTGAAGTTTGTCACACCTCTTTTTCGTATACCCCCGTGAGGAGTATATAAAAGAGTTTTTCCAATTAAAGTGATATTATTCGAAATTGGATTATTTAATTTATTTTTCAGAGTCGCCACTTGGAATTTTAAATTAGTGTCCCAAGTCACCGATTTTATCCCAAATCGAGGAATAATTTTGACTTTCTTAACGAAGTCCGCGAACCAGAAATTCTAGGTAAGAAATTCTGTTAACCCGAGGGAAAGTGTTAGGCACCCTCGGATTCCGTGGTTCTAGCACGGTCGCTCAATTGTCATAATCAGCTTATTATCTGATTTTAATACATACTTCTAGCCTATGATAGATTTAGCTTTTAACCGTTTTTATATAATTGTTAGAGAATTGCAACGTTAGTTAAAATATGTCACGAACCACGTCCACATAAATGCACCCGTAATTCATAACACATTTTAATTAAACATTGAGATTTTGGATTTGGGTCACATAAATGCGCACCTGAGTTTTAGGAAATTGAGGTATTACAATAACGCGCTTGAAGCAACTACGCGTTTTTAGCTTTTCGAGGGTCATGAAATTCATTAAACAGCGCAGCTCGGTTTTCTAATTATTTAATTAATGAGGGCCATGTATTTGGAAATTTTATTTGGCATGGCACGCCTCAAATTATTTGAACACTTTTATTACTTGAGTTTTATTGAAATCGAGTGACCTAAAAGGCACCCTCGAAATTGACATTATTACTATGTCACGGGAACCGTACCCATAGTCACAATATCGTGAATCGCGCCTAAAAATGAAAGCTACGAAGCGTGAGGCGTTTAAGACTTAATTATTTAAGACTTGTATTTAATTGTTAAGAGGGCCATAAGTGATCGTTGTTAATTGTATGACTCACCTCTATTAATCGGAGGAATTTCTTAAAGTTAAGTTATTTTATGCTACTAGAAAGCCTTTATGAGCCAACAGCCATAGACCCATTTTAATTGTCCATTCGGACAGTGGGTTCATTGGGCTTCAGGCCCAAAACAAGTCATTCAGCATGAACCCCTTTTGCAAATGTAACCACTATTCTATAACAAAATGACACTCTAAATTTCAGCACCAATTTTCAGGAGACAGCCATATTTAAATTCTAACATCAATTCCAAAACACCATGTTTAAATTCTAACCACTGATTACAGAAATATTTTAATTACTTTCACCGATTTCAGATTTTTTGAGTTTTATACCAATTTCGGAAAAACAGCCAATTTTTACAGTTTATCACTAGTTCCAGATTTTGTATCTTTACACTAATTTCAAAAATAGCCACACTAGATGCTATTGAAAGGCGCTGAATCCATAGTAGGCCCAATACCAGCCTTAAACAAGACTGCATTTCAGAAATAGGCCGCAAATATATCACAAAGAAAGTATAATTCAGCGTACACTTAATTGCATAAGTTTGGCCAGATTCTATACTGTTTATTCGATTGCAAAAAGAGACCAATATACAAATTCTCAATCTACTGAATAGAATAACACAGGAAATACAGCTTCACATGAATAGCTTAGCACTGGTGAACTGCATTATTACAAAATGTCCTAGTTCACTCTTTAAACATACAAAAATAGCTTCCTACATCACTGACAGTATACAAAAGACATGCTTTCTGTTTACTCGAATTCCAGAAACACCCCCACGACACAATACATGAACTAGACATCTTGTTCAAATCTAAAGACAGACTTCCACACTTTCTGTTACCAAGAGTTGCTGCCTTTTCAATACATTGTGTATCACAGCAGAAATATTATTAATATGCCTTGCGCAGGATGAATTGCTATTAAGGACTACCAACAATTTGGGAGCAGTTTTGGATTAACACTTCAATCAGAGAATCAATACAAAACAGAATCTATTATCACTTGTGAATAAACAAGCTTAACAGGATAAACAACATCATCAGGAAGAGAGAAACACGTACTACAATCATTATTCAGTGATTTATTACCAATGACTAATTTCGGTTCCATCATTCATAATTTCAGGGATTGAGAGGGATTCAGATAGATTGAACCAATAAACATGCTAATTATGCAGAACTAAACAGTAAATAACTCACTTTATTCATGATTTCAAATTAAAATTACAGGGGGTATACATACCTATGTAAGAGCAATCACTGAACAACTTTGACAAGGAAGCAGCAAGCAAGCAGTGACCAGCAATTTGATGAACTATTTAGCAGTGAATACCAGTCAAATTTTGACGAAGAAACAACGAGCAAGCAGTCAGTCAATAACTTGACGTGCTAAATGCAAAAACAGGATAGCAACGAGCAAACTTGTTTTGAAAAGAAAAAGAAGATCCCCGCATTTTCAACCAAAGAATGCTCTTATGTTTTTGTGAGTGAATGATTTTTCTCCCCCCGAAATTAAACTCTGCCCCTCCTTTTATATGCAAAATCAGAAAAAAAAAAAAAAAAAAATAAAATAAAAAAAAATTAGATTTTCTGTTATCAGAAAAATCTTCCTCACACGATACCCCCACTCCCTGGTCTGTTTTGCATTTGCATGTGACTGTGATAACAGAATCTGTCTAACAGATTTCTGTTATCACCTTTAATTATCCTCTATTCAACCCCTAAATTTTCCTTATTTACTTGTTAAAATTGTTGTTAAGGGCCTCCTAGAACCTTTCACCTATTTTATCCGAATTGGCCCTTTTTTCTGATTTTTACCCTTTTATAATTTTCGGGTCAAATTGACCCGGGCCAGACAAGTAGCCTAAGTTCAATTTTCTGACCCAGTCCCCTTGGCTTCAACTTTCAGAAGCTATTTTCATTTGTGGCCTCTTTAAACTGTAGCCATTATGAATTATCACAGAAACAGACCGATTTTATGACCCCTAAAAAAAAAGTCAAAAGCTAAATAACTAAAGAAAGGAGTAGGAGATGAGAATCCCTAACTAATAATTAACAGAAAACAAAAAAAAATGAAAAGGAAAAGAGAAACAGTTACCTCAGACTAAAATCTTCTAAAAATCTGATTTTTAAACAAAAATCGACCTTAATCGTGTATTCTTGTTAAGAACACACGGTTAAAGTCCGTTTTAGTTTTAAATCGGCTTTAACACTTTGATTTTGAGACTTTTAGGGGTCCGATTTTGACTTGAAATCGAAGGGGTTTTCGGGATTTTTTTGGTTGAAATGGGTATAGTTTTAGGGTGAGAAGGAAACGATTGTGTTTGTGTGTGATTGTAGACGATTTTGGGACGAGTTTGAAGGGGGAGTAGCCATGGCTGCTTGGGAATTAGGGCGGCTAGTGTTTCAGAGGATTAGAAGAGAGGGGGTCGTTTGGAACGATGGAAATGGGGGGGGGTAGGGGCTGGTTCCGACATTTTTATAGTAAGGGGACGTTAGTTCTGAGCCGTTGGATCTGTTGAGATCAACGACTCAGATGAGTCGATTAGCTGAAACGGGGTCGTTTTGATTTAAAAAAGGGGGAAAGGGTTTGGGCCGGTCCGGAACTTTCAATTGGGCTTGTGTCAATTTTAAAACAATGGCCTAGTCCGAGTTCCTTTCTCCTTATTTCATTTTCTTAATTTCTTTTGTTTTTAATTTCTCTTTTTAATTTTAAAAACTAGAAGACTTAATAATTAAAAATCTTAATTTACCTATGTGAAATTATGCTAAATAACTATTTATAAAAATTATAACAACACTTGATTCTAAGAATTAAATATTAAAAATTAAGAAGAGAGTAAAATGAACTATTTTTATGATTTTTCTACTTTATAAAATCAATAATCACTAATTCAATCCTAAAAATGTAAAACAAATCCTAAATGCAATGCATGATATTTTGGGTATTTTCATGAGTTAATTACTTAAAAATTAAACCAAACAAGAAAAACATAAGTAATTAAAAATCTAATAAAATTCCTAATATGGCTAATAATTAATTAAAAACTATTTTATTGATTTTATAGGAGTATTTCGGTATGGCAAAAATCACGTGCTCACAAAGTTGGCTATTTGATAATTGATACCCTCAGGATGTTGGTGTGTTGAAGAGCATGAATATCTACTCTCTTCTTTGGGCGCGTGAAAGTAAAGAATAATTAAAAAAAATTAACTTCTAAAAATATATTTTTCAAGTGTTAATTGTCATACAGTCATATATGGTTGTTATTTGTCAGAATATAATTATGTATTTTTTCTTGATTCATCTTAATATACAATCATACTACTCCATCAAGTATTTCTTCAAATCAAGTTTTCAAAAATAGAGTTCTTTTTTTTTTTCTTTAAAAAATTACAATATCTCTTTTGTGTTTTTGGTAATTAATTAATATTATAATGGATTTAAAATATTCTAGCGCTAATGTTAGTAACATCTACAAATAGATTTAAAGGTTGTATATATTTACAAAACAAAAGACACAAAGTTTGAGAACCTGAAATATCATTGAATATCGAAGGAACATGAAATGATATTTCAATTTTTGTAAAAATAGTTATTAGTTATTCTTTGTGGACTTTACCTTTTAGGTTTACTAGTATCTATGAATGTGCGTTGCACGCTAATAATGGCACGTGATAATTTAAACATTTATTTATACGAAGGAACAATAAAATTTAATTAATGAGAGAAATTTTATGTATTATAATACGACAATCATCTAAATGTCACAAAATACTATTACATTACCATAATACATGAATTTAAAATAAAAGGACATCATCAACACTAATACAAATGATCAATTTTGTCATGCTAGTTATATAATTATGTATTATAGTTTAAAAGTATTTAATGTGATGGTATCTTAATTTGTGTATGTTTCCTCCTAATGCTTTGGTTGTTCTACCTTAACCAGAACTATTGTTGTCGATCTTGATATCCCTCTTGAAAGTACAACATACAATTGTTCGTGCAAGATAACGTATTGCGGTAAATATAGTCCAATATTTAGGATGTTTATTCTCGTGCTTTATTTATTATATTTTGCAAAACATAAACATACTAAAAATTATTTTCACATAAATTTAAAAGGATATTCCTTAGTTTCGGAGGACGAAAGTCGAATTCAGGGATAAGAATATTCTTAGAAGCACAGTGACCAGTATCATAATTTTTGCATGTATGATGTTATTGTCAAAACTTTAATATACCATCTGTGTGCTATTACATAAGTTATTCGACGTATTTATGTGTTTCAGTAGCATGACGGACATAGTTTTCTTCAAAATTAACCTATATACGACAGAAAACCAATTTTAACTTAGTCTATTATATATACGGTGACACTAACATACGTAAGAAATAATAAACTTGACAATAAACATGTAGGGTAGAAGGCCATTTGGTATTAAAGTATTTAAGTTTCTTCTTTGTGGTAATTATTGGTATTATTTTTTGCTGAGTCAAAAACTGAAACATTTTGTTTTTACTATATAATTTTACAATCAACCTTTTATTTAGTTGATCAACATATTCATTTCTGTTAGCTAAGATATCTTTTTAATTCTATCATGTGATTTGCACGAATTGTATTTTAATCTAATGATATGAATATTTCTCTTATTAAATGCACCACCATTACCATTGAGATTGATAACCAAGTGTTCAAGAAAAACTAATCATCTTTTATTGGATGCTATTCTTCGTTTTCGACACGAAGCAAGAAGACACTGAATACTGGATATGTTCTTACTTTATATTTCTTGTCAGTTGAATCTTTTCATTTGAGGCCAGAAGTATAACTTTGGCAAGCTAGCTTTACAATTGCTGCTTTTGTCAACTTTGAAATTGCGGGTAGTACTTGACAGAAATCACCTCCCAAATTATTAATTTTCCACCAAACGGTTCATTAATATCCAATATATCTCTAGAACTCCGGGCAATTATTTCAATCGTTTGACACTTTGCCATAAGTGCTTCATCCCATATTATCACTTTGTTTTTCTTATAAATTTAGCACCATTGCTCTGCTTTAATATATTTGTGTTGATTATTTAAGTTATTTGAAAAGGTAAATCAAATCTAAAGTGGGTGGCCTCACAATAAAATTGTTGTTGGTACACTACTTGCTATTATTGCTAATAGTGTCATGCCTCTTGATATGATATTTGCAAGTAACGCATGACATAGAAATATTATTTCGATACCTCTGGAAGCATCTACAAAGAATAATCCTGCTATACCAGAGTCGACTCTTTATAATATAGTCTTGAAAACTTATTTTTTATTAGGATTTAGCTTTGATTATGCTTCCTCACACACTTGTATAGCATTTTGATTCTTAATAATATATTAACCTTTTTACTTTGTGTTGTAACGCTCTTTTATGTAATAAATTTATGTACCCTAAAGATTTTTTTTAACTTGAATAAGAATTTTACTCATATGATGAATTTAAAAAATAATTGAATTGGATTCTCTTGCTAAATAATTAATTAAAATATTTAATTATTTGGTTTTAACATAAAAAATAATTTATTCTATGGTGATTCAGGTCTTAATATTAGTTCATCTCTTGTTTTGACTATTTAATCTTATCTACCATAAATTTATTTTCAAAAAGTAAAAGATTGATTTTACATTTTACTTTTAGATCATTATGTTTGTAGAATCATTAGTGGTATTAACTCTTACCAATCATTTTTTCTTTTTCTCACACATTTATATTCTTAAATATTTTCTTAGTTGTTGTTTAATAATTGGGTATTTTTTAATATTACACGAAAAATTAATTAAAAAAATATTATTTAAGTAAGAAAATAGTTCAAATATAAGATAGAAGTATATTATGGTGGGGGTATTTCTTTTTTAAATTTTAATTCTTTATGCAGTTCATTTAATATTATTTTTATTTTTTCTTGGTATTAAACATTATGGAGTGGTAATGTATTGCCAATACGGAGGATTCTTATGAAATTGATTTTATTAAACCTTCCTACATAATTTTAGTAAGAATTTAATAGATAAAATTTTATTAATTTTAAAATATTAAATATTAAAAATTAGCATAGAAGGTATTGTAGTCCAAAAAATAGGTTATTGCAGTTATGTCCTTTCCCTATGAGTTCTTCCGCTTAATATTTTAGGACTATTTTGGTATATTAATATTGTATTTATGTTTTTATAATAATATAGGCTCTCTTTTTCTAAATGGATTTGGAAAATATAATACATTGTCAAATTAAATTAGTAATAGGACATTATAATACATATTCAAATTAAAATTATTAATATGATTTCTTAAGAAGTATATCCTAAAAATAACAGGATTACATGACTAAAGATATTTATTTGTTCAATTTTATATGAATTAGACAGCCTGAAAGTAATTATACTAGTAGGATTCCTAACATGTAGTATTATGTCATAAAACTAATAAGGTTATAAGGCTAATATCTACAATTTCGATTATGTCCTTTTATTATGAGTTATTATGCTTAATATTATAAGGTTATTTTTGTAAACCGATATTATATTCATGCTTTTATAATAATATAAATAGATATCATCATTATATTCAAACTCATATCTCTCATTTGAATTGAAAATATAGTGATTTTAATTCAATTTATCATTCCAAATAGAAGATAATATACCTTGATATTTCGATTATTGCTTAATTCAAAATAAAATTGTCAAAATCGGTGCAACTTAGTTTGTTCATATACATTATTCAGTTGTTATTAAATCTTGTTAAATAAGAATTTTAAATTAAATTATCCATTTTTCTTCTTTGGATATGAATTAAACTAGAAGTTATAGTTATTTACGTAATTTAAATAAATAATAATTAATGTAAATTAATATATTATTCAGTTTCAAATTTCTAAATATTAAGAGTTTCTGTTACAGCAAAACTTTTAGTTAATTTTAAATTTATATTGAAAAATAATTAAATGATGATTTTTTAATATATAATATGATGTACGTGTTATCCATTAGCACTAATTAAAGTATTTATATTAAAGTGTAGAAAATATCACCTTAAACACTTTGTCCACATGTGAAAATTAGAATTTACACGACACACATTGTCCAAAAAAATGGACAAAGAATTTGAATTAGAAAACATGCTTGATGATTCTTAGGTGTTTAGTTCTACAAAATTAGACGAAGACAAAAACTTTGCAAAAAGAAATTCATTACAATTCCTAACGTGTTAAACTTGGAAATGTGGAAGGGTCATATTTAAGGAAAATAGCTATACTAAATACAGAAATATTATCTAAGTAAAATCTAACTCAATATTAGATTCCTAAATATTAGAAATTTTTACATAGTTCAAATGAGAAAGTACATAATAAATAAAATTAGTTAATTTTAAAGGTCTAAATATTAGAAAAAATATTTATATTGTAATTATAATTTTATCTAATGTGAAATCTATTTTTAAATTGTAAAAAAAGCGAATGATATTTTGCTAAGGGGCTTCGTATTCTAGTTTTAGGATACGCAATTTGCGTGTGTACCTCGTATCAATAAGTATGCATTTTTCTAAAATCTACATAAATATTATTAAGAATTGTGTTGGAGTTTAAAATAACAATTAAAGAAGAAATTTAAGTTTCTTGAAAAATTGGTACTATTTGCTAGCTCAATAAAGGAAGAAATATGTCTTATTTTGATTTTTAACGTTGTCTCCAATTACTGAAATTATCTGATAGTCTTCTTTTCTTTCTCTCTATATCCATCTACCTCTTTCTCTCTTTCTTTTAATATTCTTAATTATTTTTTTTATTTATTCTAATTGTTGATTGTAAGTTTTAAATATTATCAAGAAAAGCTTGATAAGAAAAAAATATATTATTTGAGTATAAATTTCAAAGAGTTCAAATATAAAACTATAGTCAAGTTACATTATTTAATTAAAAAAATTATATAAGATAATTTTAACTGATTTTGAAATCCTAAATAACAAAACTTTCGACATAGTTTACATAAAGAAGGATTTACAAACTTTTTGTTGATTTTGTAAATTGGATATGAAACCATTTTTTTTTTTTTCAAAACCACCTAGATTTCAACTTCTTGATTTTGAAATTCAAATAGTAGGACTTGTAAATACTTCAATAAAGAAACATTTACTAATTAATATATTTGTTGATATCAAAGTCCGATATATAGAAAAATAATTAAATGATATTTTTTACCAAAAGAAATTGAATGAGATTTTTATTTAGTGAGAAATCTCTTTTTAAAAAGTTAATTCGTATTGAAGTTTCGTACTTTTATAATAGTACATATGTATTTTCTCCGAAACTAAAAATCATATTTGTTTAGAATATCTTATGAATATTATTGTTATTTACGCAACCTAATAACTAAAATGATCAAATATTTGTAGCAAGAGTTGATCATGAACATGATGCATAAAATATTATTTATGATATCGATAAGGATAATTATTTATATTGACTAATAAAAACTGTCAAAATTTTGGGTAAATACAAAGTCACCAATGTCCAAAGACTATTCTTTAAGAACACAATTTTAATTTTGTGATATGTATAATATAGTTAATTGAAAGAGATAATAAATTTTTTTTCTTACAAAATATAAGCAACTTGAGCTGGCATAGTAATTAGTAATCAAAACTATCAAGCAAAAAGTGAAATTTAATCTTAAACTAATAAAATATTTAGATGTGAGTTAAAATGCCTAACCGAATGCGAGGAATGCAACTATCCAAACAACCCGTACAATATTTGTAAATGAATTAATTTTAATTCACTAATTATACATTAGATACTGTAAATAAAAAATCACAATTACAAACTTTCAATTTGCAGTTGTTTTTAAATAATGTATGAACAATCCTTATTATATAACGTCAAGAATATAATACAAGATAGAAAATTACCTCAAATTACAAGCAAATTTACTTATGCGGAAGATGATATTATGAATAATTTATGATAAAGAATATAGGATTGTGGCTTCTTCTATAGAAGTAGTTAACTCCTTATTCTAAACTTTTTTGTTCTGAAATTCTAAAAACCTAAATTGAATCATAAACCTACACAAAAAAAGACAATGAAAATTGCATCGTAAACGAACACAAAAGGAACAATGGGAAAAAAGACATACCGTGATTAAAAAGGAAGAAACTAAATAATCCTAAAACTAGAGACAGCAAAATGGTTAAAAGAAAACAGTTATCCACCCATATTATTCATTAAAAAATGGATTGGATAATGAACCTTTTAAAAACGGGTCGAATATAGATAATAACCGTATTATCCACTTAAAAAATGGTTAATCAAATGGATAACCAATAGATAACTAATATGTTTGACTTTTACATTTATAAAGCCTCAAATTGAGGTTCCTCAAGTTTGGGAGACTAGGAATTCTCCCAAAAGTCATCATATTCAAGAAGCCATGGATAATATGGATATCCATATTATCCGTCAGATAACCCATTTTTTTATCCATTTCAAATACGAGTCTGATCGAATAATTTATTCGTTTTTTAAATTACCCGTTTTCGACACACTCATGTGCGACCCGACCAGACCCACCCATTTGTCACCCCTACCTAAAACTAAAGGAAATAAAAACCTATGGAAAAAGGATCCCAAGTTCCTAACACTAAAGGAAACAAGAACCAAAGGAAAAAAGAACTCGTAAGGCAAGAATCCCAAAACCCAAATAATGTAAATTCTAAAGAATTCTAAACCTAAAAGGAATTCAGCACACGGCACTTTTTGATTTTTTCCAAAAAAAAAATTAACGATTACAATTACAAGTATATCCAATATATAATGCACTTACGAAAGTTAAAATAAACGTACGATATTTCGATTGCACGTTAATAATTACACGTAAATATTCGATTCAAAAACATTTCGCGTTCTATAGTTATAGTTTGATAATAATAATAATACATAAATAAAAATTGCACATAAATGTTCAATTAGTCATCTATACGAAGAAACAACATATTGAATAAATGAAAATATATATATATATAGGAAGAAAGCATTGTTGTAAAGTTTGACGTGGAAAATGCAACAATCATCTATATATGTTGTAAATTAATGCTATTATATTACCCATAACACTTGAATTCGAAATAATTAACTATCGTTTAAATCTATAAAATATAAACAATTAATTTAAAATTAGTTAGATAGTAGATGTACTTATCTACAATATTTGCAATGAAAAGTGGTTGGTGCATATTTGGTAAAAGATATTTTCACATCCTTGTACACGATAAATAATTAGATTTAGCACCCTTCACACTGCCATTTAAAAGCTAATAAGTTGTTTGAATAATTTTCTCAACTATTTAATATGTTTTTTGGAGAATACTGTCTAAATATCAAATGGCAATGCAGACTTTCATCTCTTGCGTTTTTTGTAATTCTATTATCGACCCAATAACTAATAGCTTCATTACCCAGTGAACACCATTTTTTTTTTAAACATTATTTATAGACATGTATTCTTTCGCCAAATCTGATTCAATTGACATTTTCAAAAACCTACATTAGCTAAGAATAAGATGCAAAACACAATCTAATCTTAGAATAAAAAATATTTTTTGTTGTCTAATTGATTCACTTAATAAAAACAGGGAATCTAATATTTTGTTAATAACAAGTGAGCAACTTGTATTAAATAAAAAATTGTAAGGTCTAGCTAATTATTTCATATGAAAAAGAGCTGTCAAAATAATATGTGCAAGTAGAGTGATTCAACGGGACCCAAAAGAACACCAGTACAACATCAAGAAAGAAAATTACAACTATGATTCCGCACTACAAAAGCCAACATAGCTTTTCAAGATAAAAGAAAATGAGATACATTTATCTACGATTAAAAAGGAAAAAAAATGCAAATGCTTATAGACAAGACTTTAGACTCGTATAGAACCACCTAATAAAAAAATCAAATCATAACTTAAAAAGGACTGAGAGAAGAAAACAATTGGAACTGGGATGGACATGATACTTTTCTGTTTGATAAGGTGGACATAACTTAATAGATAAAGATGATTTAACACATAATAATCATGCTAAAAATTGGACATTTCACAGCTAAATTTTTAATTGTCCAAATAATAAAGTAGAACGTGATAAAATTGGGGTACATCAATTGAAAAAATACAAGTAACATAGGATCAATCTCAAGGTAATCATTAACCCAAGAGCAATAAAGCAAAAACGAATAAAACAGAGGAAATACAATTGCAGAAATTTAAATTAACATATGATCAACCTAAAAATAGTGCCTTTCATAAATAAATGTTCCTTCGTATAAACAACAACTTGAAACCAGAGAACATAAAGGAAACCCAAATTGAAAAAAATAGACGTACCATAGAATCAAGCTAATCAGAGCTACTTTCAGACTTGAGACCAACAATGAATGATTACCAACGATAATATTTGTTCAATAGCAAATTTCAGTTGCAGACACATCATTCATTAAAGAACTGCTTTTGAGAAAACTAAGTTGCTTTACTATTCCAAATTTCTCATCTTTTATATCAATTGTCTTAGAATTCCTTATCCTCTAATCCCACCAAATTTTGGTTTTTTTCAAATTATTCTACTCCTGTGATGACTCAATATGTCAATTTTAATTTTAAACATTTATTTTTGTGTTATGAGACCTTGAATAGCACCCTTCAGCATCCTTCGACTTGCAGGCGCAGTCCGTAAATTTTTCCAGAAAGTTTTTATGTAAAAAATTGATTAAAATGTGAAATGGAGCTTTAAAATTTATTTGAGTTGACTTCAGTCAATGTTTTGAGCAAAACGGACCCGGATTAGTATTTTGACAGTTGCGGTAAGTTTGTATCGTGATTTGGGACTTGGGTGTATGCCCGGAATCGAATTCGGAGGTCCCTACCTCGAATTATTGCCATTTAACGGAAATTAGAAATCTAAAGGCCAAAGATTTTCAAAGTTTGACCGTGAATTTGACTTTATCGATATCGGACTCGGATTGAGATTCCGAGAGTTGGAATAGCTCTGTTATGTCATTTATGACTTGTGCGCAAAATTTGAAATCATTCCGGATTCATTTAATACGTTTCGGCACGGGTTTTGCAATGTGAAAAAGTTTGAAACTCATAAGTCCGAATTGAGGTGTGAATTGTAATTTCGATGTTATTTGACGTGATTGAGACCCCTAGTAAGTTCGTATGATGTTTTACGACTTGTTGGTATATTCGGTTGAGGTCCCGAGGGCCTCGGGTGAATTTCAGATGGTTAACGGAATTTAATTTGGATATTCTAGAATGTTTCAACGTCGTTTCTTCAAGAATAAGTAGTATCATGTTAAGCAAATGAGCTCCAAATTCAGTTTTAATTGAAGCATTAGATCCATATTAAAATTTTGGAGCCATAGCAAAAAGAATCGTCAAATTCCGACATCGTATTAGAGAGTTATGCTCATTTCTGTGTCAGGAAAGATTTTCCGTCGCCGCCAGCGTCTAGAGTAGCGTGGGGCGCTAGTCCTAGTGCTGGGAATTGTTGGTGTTCTAGAAATTGCGCCACAGGCAGTGCCCCACGCTACCTGTGGTGCTCGAAACAGCTGAGACTCTATAAGTGGGGTTTTGTTTTGCTACTTTTGACAAAAATAGAGTTAGGGAGCTCGGTTTGCGCGATTTTCAGAGGGTTTTCGCAAATTCAAATTGGGTAAGTGTTCCTTATCCTATATTAATTAAATTTCATGATTCCATACTCATTTACATCATGAATCCGTGAATTTAATTGAAGAAAATCAAATTTTTGTAAAATCTTCCAAAAATGTACAATGAAGATTTGAAAGGCAATCCGATGTCGGAATTTGATAATTTCTATATAGTTGAACTCGCATCGGAATGGGTTTTTGGATTCCGCAATTTTTTGTCGGGTTCCTAAAAGTAGGACCCACGTTGACTTTTAGTTGACTTTTCTGAAAATGACATAAAATTAAGTCTCTTTCAAATTGTGAATAATTTCTAAAGCTCAAATTGAATTGTTGGTAAATAAATTGCTAGGTTTGGTTAGTTTGGAGAATAATTCGAAAGGAAAAGCCGTGGTTGAGTGATCACTTGAACTGCGAAGCAAGGTAAGGGTCGTGGTTAACCTTGACTTGAGGGAATAGAACCTTGAATTATTTGTTGCGTGAATTTCATGTATAACGACGTATAGGCGAGGTGATGAATGCCTATACATCATCAAATTGATTGTTTGTATATTTATTTGAAAATTATAAATTATTTTAAATCACGAATTAATTAATATAATAATTTTTTCTCTCATATTCTTTGTCCAATATTATGTCTTGAATTCATGCTATAATTGCTAAATGCTTATTTGACTTATCTGTCTTAGTTGCTACTTAACAATTAGCATATTAAATATTAAATTACCTATTTTCTCCCTGATTTCCACAATTAATTGCTACTTATCATTACTTGTTTCCTAAATAAATCATAATTATTGTATGTCTTGTTGCCTAATAATTTCCTATTGAATGTGGTATTTATTGGAGTATTTTTAAATTTAAGAGTTGTTAAACTATATTGTTGAGCGGGTTGCACGCCGTAACAGATTTATTTTAAGTTTATATTGTTGGACCGGGTTGCACGCTGCAATGAATTTATTGTTAAATTATATTGTTGGAGCGAGTTGCACGCTGCAACGAATTCATTTTAAGTTTATATTGTTGGAGCAGGTTGCACGCCGCAACGAATTTATTGAAAGTTTATATTGTTGGAGCCGGTTGCATGCCGCAAAGGATTTAATTGAAAGATTATATTGTTGGATCGGGTTGCACGCCGCAACGAATTTTATTCTAAGTTTATATTGTTGGAGCGGGTTGCACGCTGCAACAGAAATTAATTGAAGGTTTATGACTGCTGAATTGACTTCAATTATTGATATGATTTACCGGTCTTACTTCTTTTCCTGTTATTATTATTATTATTATTATTATTATTATTATTATTATTATTATTATTATTATTATTATTATTATTATTATTATTATTACAGGTTAATGTAAGCGACCTGCCTTGGCCTTGTCACTACTTCGCCGAGGTTAGGCTCGGCACTTACAGAGTACATGGGATCGGTTGTACTCATACTACACTCTGCACTTCTTGTGCAGATACCGGAGTTGGTCCCAACAGCGTACTGTAGATTCGCTCGGATTCAGCTATTAGAGGAGACTTGAGGTATAGCTGCACGGTGTTCGCAGCTTTGAAGTCCCCTTCTACTTTATCTTAGCAGTGTGCTTTCTTTCAGGCAACTTTATTTTGGTTCAGATCCTTGTTTGTATTATTCTAGAAGCTCGTGCACTTGTGACTTCAGTTCTTGGATGGTATTTATATATCGTTATTATTTTGGTTGGTCCAGTCATGGGTTTCTTAACTATTCAATTAAGATGAATTATTAAAAATCGTTGTAATTATTCTAACGTTGGCTTGCCTAGCAAGTGAAACTGTTAGGCGCCATCACGATCCCAAAGGTGGAAATTTTGGGTCGTGACATATTTCAATTGAACCGAATATTTTAGATTAAAAATAGGTTATGCATCGGAAGATTGGGTTTTCACCATTGTGACTTTTTCGTTAGTAGTAAAAGCTTTGTGATTTTTGCGTTACAAATTAAGTCGTCTTCGGTTAAAATAAAACGTAATTATATGATTGTTTATGAAATTTGCCCGTGAAAATAGCACGAGCTAGTCAATTTTCGGACTAGTAATTGAAAAATAACCAGCGTTTGCAAAGTCATTAAAAAATAACCACTATTTTGTTGCAGCACGGAAAGTTCCAGCATAATATACTGGAGATTGGTGCACCTGTGTATGAACTTCCAACATATTATGCTGGAACTCTAGCACACGGAAAGTTCCAGCATAATATGTTGGAGATTGGAGCACCTGTGTATGAACTTCCAGCATATTATGCTCGACCAGTATATTATGCTAGCACTCCAGTATATTATGCTGGAACTCCAGTATATTATATTGGAAGTTCACATATAAAAATTTCGAACTCCAGTATATTATGCTGGAATGTTTTTTGAATTTTGAAAAGTGTTTTCGTTCAAATTTACATGAAAAGTGATTACATTTTAATTACTTTCGAAACTGGAACTATTTTTCAATTACTACTTGTAAATCTGACTATTTTTAAATTTTATCCGATCTGCCCCTCCCTTTGCTCTCCTTGTCCCTCAAGGAAAACTCTATTCTTGTTTGATGGAAAAAGAACAAACAGAAAGTACGGTGTGGAGGTCAAAATTTTGCAAAACGCAGACACTGAAAGTGGTTTAACTGAAGTGATCATCTCAATTCTCAAATCAGTGAAACAAGTAAATCCGAACTAACGGAGAAACTAATGCCAATCGTAAAAGCTTGTAGATGGAGACACGTGAGATTAAAAAATAGTCAAATTTATAATTGATAATTAAAATTATTCATAATTTTAAAAGTAATCGAAATTTAGCTATTTTTTCATGTAAATATAAAATTTGAACAAAAACATCATTAAAAATCCAAAAATTCCAGCATAGCATGCTGGAGTTCGAATTTTTTATGTACGAGATTCCAACATAATATGCCGGAAATTCATAATGTGCAGGAGTTCCAACATAATATGATGGAAGTTTATATGCAGAAGCTCCATAATCCAGCATATTATGTTGAAACTTTCCATATTTTAGCTAAGGTATTTTTATTCAGATTTTACCTTCGCATTAAATAGTGACTATCTTTTAATAACTTTACAAGCGTTGGCTATATTTTAAACTATCAGTCCAAAAACTAGCTATTCCATGCTATTTTGGGGATTTTTACCTAGCTATACTATATTAGAAACTTATTTACCTATGTTCCCTATGTTTTGTAGTTTTTAATAAGTATCTAGGTTTTTCTTACAAATTGTATACATTGCTCCTTAAAAGGCTCCCGCCCCATTATTAATGCCTTCAATTAAGGGATTCAATTATATCCATTCCTTACTCTCTCCTTTTATTTTTATTTTTTATTACATCAAAATCCCTTAATCTACGCCAAGAATCTTCATCTTCTCTCTTTCCCACCATCGCTGACAACTTTATATTATTAAAAAATCATCAATCGTATTGATTTTTTGATGGGAGACTGGACAACACTGAAAATGAAGAAATATTCAAAAATTGTATGATAATTGTATGATAACTGTATCATAATTGTATTTGAATTGTATTAGATACATCAATCCTAAAACATAATTGTATCACAAATTATATCTAACTTATATCTGGTACATTAATACCTAAAATAATACCTGATATAATACTAATAAACTAATATACAATTATCATATATTTGCGATACAAACTGTGAAATTCGTCACGAATCACAACTGCTCGTAACAATATACAATTATCATACATTTGTAATACAATTCCTGCAACAATTATGATGCATATACAATTATAATACACTCACAATACATTTCTGAAAAATTGTGATACAATTATGATCTTCATCTTCTTCAAGTTTCATCACAACTCTACACTAAAAATCTAATATAATCGTATTAGTATCAATCAAGTATTGTTTTGGATATTGATGTATCATATACAAGTCACATACAATAAAGATTTTAGGAAAAAAAAAACAAGGTTAAAAACTTACCCATAGCTTGATTCTAGAGCAATATTCTGAATTTCGTCGGTATTGTACCAATAAGAAATAGAGATTTTGGGTTATTAATAAGAAAGAGAGAAACTGGGTTTGAAAATCTTTGGAAAAGCAAAAGAATCGAAAATTTGGAGGGATGGGGTATAAAAATAAAGAGAGATTTTAGGCGATTATTAAGAAAGAGAGAAAAAAGAAACAGAATCTTAAATGTCCGGAAGGGTTATTGGAAATAGGGGTGGGTGTCGTATAATTGAAACGCTAAAATTAAGGGATCTTGAATTTTTTTCTTTTTATTTTGTATATAATTTTGCAAATATAAATATATATAATAATTAATAAGGAAGCTAAATAAAAGCGGTAAATAGATTTTTATTATAGTATAGCCTGATAAAAATGAAATATTATCACTTGTAACTTGTGCCAAAAATTATTTACCTCTGATAGTTGATATGAACCATAAACATATTGATGGGAGAGATCGATTTTAGTTCACAAGAAATCAATTAAATAAAACACAAAAGGTTTTTTGTAGGATTATATTCTTCTGTTCGAAGTGTAACAGGTCATGTAGAAGATAATTACATGTAATCATACATATGAATTCATAAGTTAGAAAATAAAGTAACATGTATAATACATATAAATTGGTAGAATAGATTAAGATACATTGATCGTGTCAAAATTTTTTGGGAATGTCAGTGTATTATATGTTTGGTCCAAAGTTTGGTACTAGTCCTTGTCGCTTTACCTTTATATTCAATCGCCGAATATCAATAAAAAGAGTCGTAGTCTGTGGCATTACTCGTTATGAAGCGGCTTTCACATTGATAAAAAATCTGCACTTAGTTTTTCTTTACGTATAGGATATAACCTACATTATCTTTCATACATTTTTCTTATCTTCTATTTTTGGAACTCTTAAGATTTTGAAGCGCATACAAGTGAACTCTAAGACAATGTCATTGTATGGGGTAAAATTATTTAGCATTAGGTGGACAATGACGAGATGACACGTGAATTTGAAGACATGTAATATATAAGTCAGCAAATAGTCTACATTGAATACGAACATGTGTCCGGTGTAGAATAAATTCCGAAGGCACTGTAACCGAGAACGAAGATTTGAAAGGAAGACATCGGTTGAAAAGGACAACATTCAATAAACAGTCGTTACAAAGAATCTCTGTATTAATAACCAACCGTTATGCATCCATCAATAACGGGTTTATTCTCATTTAAGAAAAGCTTTATTTGGGAATCTTGTCTCCCTAAATAGAGCTATGAATAGGAGAATTTGTATTCATTGAGGGACATGAAATATTTTGTATGCAAAAGCTAAAATCAGCTATCATTCTATCAAATTGCTCTCTTTATTTTATTCTTAATATTGTTCTTGTTACTGCTATCGGAGAAGATAAACTCATAGCCAGGCTTGTATTTCCTTGAAGTTATTTTTAATCTTATTTTTGTTCTTATTTATTTTATATTTCTGGATCAAATTAATTCACGTGTCTATAAATCACGTTACAAATTCAACTGTACCGTTTTACGAGTAAACAGTTTGGCGCCCACCGGTGCGGTAGTTCACTTGTTGCATTTGATATTAGATGTGGACAGATATTATGAAGTTGACTCAACTAACCTAATTTGGGATTGGAGAAATGAGTTTATAGAGTATTTAAGGCATGACAAATTGCCTGAAGATCCAAAAGCATCCCGGGCACTATGGACTAAAGTTGCTCGTTCTTGTCTTATTTACTGTCAATTATGCAGGAGGTCTTTCCAAGGGCCATTGACTCGGTGTTTAGGGACATCGGAGGTTGACTACGTGATGAGAGAAGTTCACGAAGGAGTGTGCGGGAACCACTCCGGTGCAGACTCGTTGGTTCGCAGATTGATAAGGGCTAGATATTATTGGCCCCGGATGGAGCAAGACGCAAGTGATTTGTACAAAAATATGATAAATGTCAGCATCATGCACAGTTAGTGCATCAATCTGCAGAACTTTTGCATTCGGTGGTGTCACCGTGGCCATTCATGAAATGCGGGATGGACATAGTTGGTCTCTTACCACAAGGACCAGGGCAAGTAAATTTCTTTTGATTTTAACTGACTACTTCACTAAATGGGTTGAAGCAGGTGCTTACAAAAAGATCGGAGAGCGAGAAGTGATTGATTTCATATGAGATCACATCATCTGTCGTGTTGGAGTACGAAAGAAATTGCTTATGACAATGGGCTACAACTTATAAGTTCCAAACTCACAAAGTCTTTGGAAGAATTGAAGATCAAACAGATTACATCTTTTGCATACCACCCAAGTGCTAACGGACAAACGGAATCAACTAACAAGGTGATAATTCAAAATCTCAAAAAGAAGTTAGAAGATGCTAAAGGTAATTGGCCAGACGAGCTACTGAGTGTTATGGGCATATCGAATGATGGTGAAATCGAGCACGGGTGAAACACCATTTTCACTTGTGTACGGTGCGGAAGCTTTGATCCCGGTGGAGATTTAGAAACTAATTGAAAGGTATTCCCGGACAAATGAGAAGGCAAATAATGAAGCACTACTAATTAAACTGGATTTGCTTGAAGAGAATCGAAACTTAGCATATGTAAGGATAGTGGCACAAAAGCAAAGGATGAAAAGGTATTATAATCACAGAGCAAATTTACGTTATTTTAAAGTCGGAGATTTGGTTTTGATAAAAGTTATTCAAAATACTCGAGAAGTTAATGTCGGGAAGCTGGGACCAAATCGGGAAGAACCTTACCGGTTGGAGGCCCGTACGTTGATTTGGTGCTTTTTGACGAAAGTTGAAAAGTTAAAGGTTGACTGAGAGTTAAATTTGTTGATATCGGGTTCGTATTTTAGTTTCGGGAGTTGGAATAGGTCCGTATGTCATTTATGACTTGTGTCCGGTAAAGGCTCATATTAATTGAAAAATCAAGAAGGAGTTAAATTGTCAAGCAATTGGAACGTGACTTACCTCAAAAGGTATTACTACTGAAGACCCTTGTTAATACTGAAAGTATGTGCTGCAATCTTTTTTTCTTCGTCCAGTTTTTGTCCCAATTAATTTTTCCTGGCAAGATTTTTAATGAGGCAACAATGTAAATCATACTACGAAGAAAGAGTCATTGGTGTAGCAAGATCTCCAGTGTTTGAATTCTCATACTTAGCATCCAAACACTAGGGGGAGGGAACTATTAGAGCACTAAAAGTATCATGAAGAATGGGGACGGTGATACTTTATCAGGACCTGGGACTGCATGATCAGCCCCGTAGAAATAAGTTGTACAAGTTAGCCACATGTATTGGCATCTTTATTTACTTAAGCTAATGTTTATGTAAATGTAATTTTGAAAATTGAGGGAATAAATCAAAGTCCTTTTGTTTTTATCTTATTTCTTGTCTAGATGATAAGTTTATTTTTTTTTTCATTTGAAATTTAATTAAAACTTCAAATACTTGTGCCGGAATGAATAGGAGACGTCCTCTTCTAGAGCAACGTAAACATATGGGCCCTCTCTTATGAAACCCACATAGTCAACGGGTAGATTTCGAAAGTATGAATGCCCGAGATCAAAAGTTATCAAATGTAAAAAAAAAATTGAGCTTTATCAGTTAAGTAAAAGGAATATTTTTTGCACAATAATCAAGCAAAAAGATTCTTTCATTACTTAAAACTACCAAACTCAATAAGCAAATTTTGGCATAATTACAAGGATAAAAACAAATATATACATTAGTAGTTTTTGCCTGCAGAGTTCGGAGGAAGAGAAGTTTTTTCGGCTTCATTTGCAGATGAAGGTTGTTCCCCATCTGGACCACAACCTTCATCCTTATATTCTTCTTCTTCCTCAGCTTTCTTTTAGGTTCCCGAATACTCAGAGCTGGTGTTCGAAGAGTCTGAAGCAACTCGCCGAGAAGGGATGTTCTCAAGAGCAATTGTTTCCAATCCACGAGCCTTGGCAATTCAATCATCAATGTTTGCAATGCCTTCTTTGACTTCCTCCAAAGTCTTCCTCCTCATGTGGGATTGAATAGGTATTCTCGAGGAGGAATAAGTCTTCCTCATCTTAGGGTTTAGCTTTGAGCTTCTCTATTTTGGATTGAAGTTGATCATTTTCTGCTCTCATAATGCTGATCTTGGAATCAAGTTCCGTATTGGTACTCGCATAAAGCTGGTTCTGCTCCATAACCTTTTTGAACCTTTCTTCTATGTTGGCTCTTTTCTCCTCGGCAGCAGTAGCCTCTTCGATTTTGGAACGTAAGCCAACCTCCAAGTTGTTGATTTGCACCATAAAAGTAGACCCACGCTCGGCCGTGGCAGTTACGATATCGTGCAGTTCAACCTATTTGGCCTTCGCCTCCTTAAGCTCTTCATGTAATTGAACGGCTTCTTGGCTGTGGGCCATCCTTTCTTGCTCAGATTGCTCCAATCGGGTTTCGTGTTTGCCTGTTTGAGCAACTTTTGCTTCCAAAACCGAGAGGCGCTCGACAAGCTGATTTCTTTTGGCAACAAGTTGATTTCATTCCGTAGCAAGCTCTTCTTTGTCCAAAATTAACTTTTGTAGGCCCTCGGAAGAATGAAGGTTAGCCTAAAAAGGTTAAAGTTGAGGTTATGAATGCAAAATCTAGCAAGAAAAAAGGGAAGAGAAGAAGGTTAGATTAATACCTGACCCCAACAGTGCATGTTGTTGTTTATCAGATAGTGAGCAGAAAGAGAATCCATTTTTCTCTAATCTTTTTTCATCGCTAGAGGCTTCAGGTAATTGGCGACCTCCACCAGCTTGGAAAGTAGGTGGCACTCATTCGAAGTCGTGAGAATGACACTTTATTTTCCACTAGGATTATGAGCGGGTGCCAGGTAAGTGTTCCCTAAATTCCCATTATCGGATGACCGTACGGAAGGAACATGTCCTCTCTGTTCGGTTGGGGTCGGTGGAGAGGCAGCAACTGGTGTAGAAGGAGTTATGGTTGTAGATGGTGTAGAAGTTGATGGCAGGGGAATATTAAGGGTAGAACTCCTCGAAACGAAAGCGTCAACAGGAGCCCAGAAACGAGACTCAGGATTTTCAGCCCATTCCTTTTCCGTGAAGAGCCCTTGAACTTCTCTCGATTGTAAAATTATCCCATCCTATAGGGATAAAAATAACACTACAATCTCGAGATAACTAATCCCAAGATTAGATATACCGCGATTTTATCCCAACCAAACGTGAGATAAACTCATCTCAAATTTAATCCCGAGATTAATTATCCTCTATCCAGCGTATCAAATGAGTTCGTAGTGTTTTTGACCTCACAAGAATTTGAGCTTGAAACCTGATATTGTTCTCAACCTAGTTCATTGAATATTAGACCACACCTTTTGGATGCAAAAAGGAGAGAAGCAACATCAGCCATTGACACGCTTTAAGAGTAATGTAGTCGTGAGAGGGGAGATCAGCAATGCAAATGTCGTATACGCTTTAAGGTTGTGTACAGGCTCAATCAAGCCAAATAAGTAAGTAAATAGAATATTCATTGAAATTGACCAATCTATTTTAGTTTTCATGTTCATAAACGTCTATTGACGAGGTACTTAAGCCGATAGTGCAGGTAAACAAGATAAAATAAAGAGATGGACAAAGAATGAACAAGATAAACAGAGCTTTGAATCAGTTCGACAGAGAAA
The DNA here is from genome assembly GCA_002018475.1 of Nicotiana obtusifolia. Lineage (NCBI taxonomy): Eukaryota > Viridiplantae > Streptophyta > Magnoliopsida > Solanales > Solanaceae > Nicotiana > Nicotiana obtusifolia. Next base: position 51,832 of record MCJB01036196.1, read on the forward strand.
TTGAACGAACTTCAGAAGAAACTTCCGCCTCAAAACAGGTCAAAAATAATGCAATATTTCTTCAAATCTTTCTCTACAAACACTGTCCTCACAGAAAATAATCCGAATCTAAGAATAAATGCAGTATTATAATCTCTACATGTTCTCTCAATAACCCCAGCACTCCACCAAGCTGCAAAGTGGGGGATTTGGAGGAGCCTCAAATTCAAGTGTAACAATCTGCAATTCATGAGGAATTAATGAGGTTGTATCTAAAGAAGACATCAAGATATAAAAGAGATGGAAACTGAAGCCTAGCAGGTAGTTAACAATTTGATTAGAAAAAAGGCTGAAAACCATAAGGGCTAGTCTGTTCATATATTAAAACAATCAAGGCATTAATGAAACTTTGCTTTATAAGTATATCGTTTGGTTTCCGGCATACAACTCTTCAATGTTAATCTCTGATAACTAGTACCTGTATAACTTAAGTGAGAATCATTGTATTATTTTATGCCAGGAAAAGATTGGTGAAATGGGAATGTGTACTAGCATACGAGAATAAGATAATTCTTGGCTTTAATATCACAACAATCTCGTATTATTATTCACCACATAACAATCTATGTATTGTTATTCACCATAAGATCCATGTAATATAATCTACATACGTAGTCTGAACAAAACGATCCATAAGTTTCCATCACATCCAGTAACTTTAGTTATGAACATATAAATTGAAGCCAGAAGTAGTGGCTGCACCCGCATATTCTGTTACAGAGCTACATCTATACATCCACACGCAAGTATCTGTAACCTAATCCATGGAACACCATAAGGAAACAGAGCAACTTCACCTTAAGAGTATCAGAATCCAAAAGGATTTTCCTATCAACACTAAGGAGTTGGGAAAGAACGGGGGAGGCAAAAAGTTTGCAGTATAGAGCCGCCATATTTCTAGATGATTAATACTGATATACCCATGTTCAGATATAAACATATTCCAACGCTTTCCAAATTGGACTTCAGAAGACTTAAAGAAGGGACCAAAGTTGAATTCTTTAGACACTCACCGTATGATAGGTAAAAAAAGGATAGACAAAAAAGCTAAACATCTTCTTTCCGCGACAAGGAAAGCACTTTTGGGGCAGACAATACTCTTTTGGACGGTTTAACGTGATTAGCCGACGACATCGTGCTCAATCAAATAATGGACACTGACTACGATTTGGATTGTCTCCCCGGCTCAATGGAAAGACAAACCCGTTCTACACTTCATCAAGACGAAAATCATGCTTTGCCTATTCCTCCAAATACCATTTGCCTTTCCCACAGCCAACCAGCAAAACAACGAATTCAACCGCAAATACCCTTTAGCTATAGCACATGCTAAAAAGACAGAGAACCCACTACCATCCCACAACCCAATAAGGGTTTCTGCAAAAATGACACTCATGCATAGGTATGTTAGCTGTCACTGCTAGTAGAACAACCATGATCTGCAAAATACACCACCACCCCAAAAAGGATTTAGACAAAAATGGACACACAGGTAGTTTAGCTATCAATGCTTCCAAGTATATTGTTTTTTTATTGATAAGGATCAAATCTTCCAAGTATTACCCTTTTAAAAGTGTTCTATACAACTCTCCCAGACCCCACTGAGGGGAATATGCTGGGTTTGTTGTCATCTATACAACTCTCACAGATATCAAGCCCATTCGTAAGATATTTAAAGGTAATTGGATGTTTTTACAAATATAATAGACAATTCATTTCTACTTCAGTCTCTATGCCTTGCTGAAGCCATGCCATATAATAGGTACCCATAAAATTAGTTTCTGAACAAAAACTACATAAGAAAAGGCCACCTAATTTAACCATCACGGGAAAACATAAGGTAAAACCAAATAACATTGTAAAATCTCTTTAAAGATGGGGAGTATAAGATACCGGCATATCCAGGTCATACTAAATTCAAGTTGACCTGATCAACTGCCTCCCTTCTGCTTGAGTGTTATCTTGTCCCCCAAGCTAAGAGCAATTCCTTGCGTTTTGCTCCTTATCCTAATATAACCACTCAGCTTACCATCTGCTTGTTTCTCAATGCTTACATTCACCAAAGCATCCTCACCAAACACACTCTTTGCATACAAGTTAGCAGCAAGGAACCCGCATTGCCCTTCCAGTGCAGACCTGAAATTTTGCATGAAAGCACATCCAGAGATTTAGTGTCAACAAAGCCATGCATCACAAGGACAAATGACATTACTCAATATAACCAGATAAGTAACAGAAAAAAATGAACCTGAAGGCCATTCTGGAGTTTGAAGCCATTAATTTAACAAACTCATTTTAAGCAGTTAAATTACATCCAACAGTGAAAGAAAACAATGGTACAAAGAAGAAACTAAACTCCAGTTCCAGTAACAACAAACTACCTATTTCCTCTACATACATAACTAGTATGATCCAATCTGGTCAAGTTTACCAATTTTCCCTTGATAAAGTTACATGTGCTATCCAACTCAAGATTCTTTCACAATTTCTGAATATACCAATACCAAAACTTTTCTGGGTGCGCAATGTAAAACTTGTAATTGGAATAGACAAATTCCCCCCCTGATACACTGTTCTTACGACTTCTGGCACTACCTATCATTTGGAAAGCTCTGAGGTCTTAACAGTAACTGTTTTAGCAACTATGAAACCAATGGCCCTAATATCCTAAAGGAGGCTAAGAAGAGTACTCCTAATCAAATCTAATCCCAGCCATACGCAAACACCACGATAGACATGAAGAATCATTTAAGTACTTCCACATTTGCACACAAGTAGACTTAAAAAGAAAATGAAACCCAGACACTTGTTTTTATGTGCACACATTCTTTGTATCCGTAATGGAAAATAATAAACACTAAGTTAAACACCACTCATTTCTCATCAATAATGAAGTTCTAAGTTTATACAGCAGAATAATCTTAGGGCTGCAGGTCTTGTTACGACAGATAATACCTTACTTTTTTTAACTAATAATCTCCAAAATTCTTCCAAAACAAGTTCTCTGCATCACAACTTTGGACTATGAAAAATAGGAAATGCAATAATCTAGAATTAGATGGTATGGGTATCAATCATGACAAAATCAAAAATTAGAAAACAGAGACATAAAAACCAAGCACCAACCGTCCATATTTAGAGGAGGCAAGCGGATAACTTACAGTGCAGTAAGGCATTTCATGTTGGTTGATTTGATTATATGGTCAAGAAATTCTTTTTCCTCTTGAATGACAGTGTTGACAGCAACCTGCAATGCAGAAAGTTAGTGGCTCATTCTCAAGTGCATATAAATATTATTCATGTGGACATTGCTCCGCAACTTTGATGGTAAGACAAACAAGAGATTACTTCAAAGTTTAGAGACTAACCAGTGCATTGATTAATTAATAAACTCCATAAATGGATCAACATTTACAAAATTAGCTTGAGAACTAGATCACTTTCAAGCCATTAATAATCTACAGAAATTTTTAGTAAACCCAAGAATAACCTAAATTTTGATCCCACATAAACCAAACCATAAGGTTGTAAATCATCGAAAACAACAAAGAACGACTATACCAAATATTAATTTTCATTTCTCCAACAAAAAATGAGTAGAATACCAGGAAAGAACTATTCACTGATGGTAAAAATAGCAAGGAACAGCATCTTACCTTGTTTTCCCACTCAAATTCTGCCCACATGGTTCTAAAAGCAGCATCACTGCACACTGCAGGAGAGATGTAATCCATGATGTCAATATGGATATCGTTTAGCACAACCACTGTCCGCTCAAGCACATTAGAACTCTCATAAACAATGTTCCCAAAAATGACGCCAGTCTCAGTTGAAGACACCTTGATGTTTGCTTTTATCTGTTTGCTTGACTCAGGAGCAAGAGTATAATTCTGTGGACGCTCAACAAGTTTGAGATCACCCATTGTTGCCAACTCCAAACATAAATTCTGGAGGGTCTCTTTAGTTCTATTAATAACTGTCACATCCAGGACGATATCATAATGATGAACTGTCACGTATGCTTCAGCATAAACAGGATCACTAAATCCCGTGAGTTGCAGAACCCGATTTAGTCTATTAGCATCATTCTCATCCTTGACAAATTCTCCAGTGGCACGTTTCAAATCATCGTGGACTGCATCTTCCAACTCCAGCTGGCTCATGCCCTGGCAAACAGAAATGTATTTAGGACATGGCATAACAAATTTCAACTGCATAGAAGCACCAAAAAGCCAAACACGACCTAAAACTAGACGAGCGACGAGCGCTGGCATTATGTAGAAACTACTCAAGAAACATATATAAAAGAAAGAAAAAGAAACAATTCAAATGCTAACATTTGAGCTGTTGGTACATCATCACACTCCCCCCCCCCCC